>VMDO01013329.1:0-58606 GCA_007922755.1 Pedetes capensis
TAATGATATTGTCCGATAGTTTGCACATTCAGTTGGATCCCCTTTTCTGGGAATAGGCACAAATATGGATCTCTTCCAGTCAGTTGGCCAAGTTTTTCCAAGCTGTTTTCCAAATCTGTTGGCATAGACATGTTAACACCTCCAGTGCTTCATCTGTTTGTTGAAACATCTCTATTGGTATCTCATCAATTCCTGGAGCTTTGTGTTTCGCCAGTTCTTTCAAGGCAGCTTCCACTTCATCCTTCAACACCATTGGTTCCTCTTCATATGCAACCTCTTGGAATGGTTGGTCATCTACCAATTCTTTCTTGTATAATGACTCTGTATTCTTCCCATCTTCAAATGTAGTATGTTTTAAAAACTCAAGTGATTTGTTCAAGTTTATACTAGAAATGGTAGAACTATGACTACTCATTTACTTTCTAATATACTCATTTGCCTTGAAACTGAGATTTAAAAAATTTAGTTTGTAATGACAGCCAAACACAGCTTCCCTGTGGAAGTGGCATTTGATCAGACCCTTGATTCTCATATGTAGAGATAGAGGTAAAGAATTCTAGGTAGGATTAAAGGCATGAACATAAATAGGAACATAGGGAACAATAGGGAACCATTGACAATTGCAAGTAATTTAAGTGTAGTAAAACCATATCTTACATGCATATTTTTATCTCTCCCCCATAACATTCATGCCCCCATTTTTCTCCTCCACTGTTAGCATTTATGATAATAACTTAATGTAGTAGATGTTAACAAAATGGTCTTTCCTGGGGTAGGTTAGCAAGAGATTGAACTTTCTTGACTAAAGGGCTCAGGAACTTTTTCTTGGTTTGGTAGAAAGACTTTGAAAGCACATATTCAAAATCAATGGCAACAGGTATAGTATAATTCAATTCTGGCACTAACCACCTAGAGTTGGTGCAGACCCTTAAAAGGTAAAGGGCCAGGTCTCCAACAAGACTGCCCTTATTTCAGATGCCAGCCTCACTGTGAGAGTCCCCTGTTCACCTGTATTTCTCCCAACTGACTATAAATACAGGGGTTCCCATCACCCCCTCGGATCTTGAGGTACACTAGAACAACCCATAGAACTCAGGAGTGTGCTGTACGTATGCTCACACTGTCTTATAAAGGATAAAGAGCAGAAAAGAAATACTTTCTTTCAACCTGCAGTGCATGTGCTGTAACTCTGTTCTGGCAGTAACCACTCTGAGTTTCATCCACTTGGTGGGGGGACTACATCTTTTAACCTGTGGGACCTATACTAACTCAGAGTTATAGGTCCCACAGGTTAAAAGATGTAGTCCCCACCAAGTGGATGAAAAAGCACAGTAAAAACCAATGTGATTATAATAGACTACATTTCACTGAAATTTGTTTGGTAGAAAAAAGATAGATAGCAGCCCAAGTGGTTATATGAACATGTGTGGTTTGAGACATATTTTTGAAAAATTTGAATGCCAGAAAAAAAAAAGTTTGAATTCTATTGATAGAATAGCCTGTGGATGAATTTTGAGCACATGAATATTATGATCAGGATGTTTGGGGCTTTTTAGGTAGGGAATGAGAGCCTGAATTAGATTAATGAAGTCAGAAATGCAGAACAAGTACATGAGAGTATGACAGAAGAATAAATCTATTTTTGAATGTGAAAGGGTAAGAGTTATTTGAAGGAGATTTAAGATAAACAGATGGAACAATTGGTTGAGCAAGAGGAACTATCAGTAGCACAGATAGAGGGACTAATTTTGAAAATTTAGAGAAACCTTTTTCTGAGACTGAGAGTAAAGGAGAATAAGTGGCAGTATTTTGAGGTGGAGAGGAGATAAGTTGGGAAAGAAGCAATTTTACTAACAGTAGAGGGAAATGAGATAGGGAAAGGGGAGTCCTATCAGCAGTTGGAGTTCCTGAATTGGGTGTAGAAAGGGCTTAGAATGCTCCATGTGTTATATGTTGATAGGAAAGTCAACAAGAGAGATTAAGGAGTTCACAGTAGATCAAATAATTGCAGTTTTGGACTTTTTCCAACAATTCATAGCATCCTTTGTAAAGGGGTAGAAAAGGCAAACTGGACTGTTTAATTACAGTTTGCCAATTAAGAACACTTTGTGTGTTACTAAATGATCAAAAACACTAACTATGATAGTGAAGGTGATAATTTTATTGAAAAAAGTTAAAACACAAACCATCTCTTTTATCCTTTTGTTTTCTGGGTTCTTTTTAGTTTTTGTTGTGTTTTGTTTGGTGAGACAGTGTCTTACTGTGTAGCCCAGGCTGTTCTAGAACTTGCTTTGTTGACCAGGCTGGCCTTGAACTTGCATTGATCCTCCTGCCTTCACCTCTCAAATGCTGAGACTGTAGGTGTGTGCCACCACTCTGGCTTCTTTTAGACTTTAATTCACTTATATACCAAGAAATTTGACCAGTTCTGGTGTCCAGGTTCTTTGTACCTAGATACTGCACAGTTCAAAATTAAAGAAGCAAATGATAATTCAACTTATGTCCATAAGTCTGCTCAGTTATTGATCATAATGCACTAAAAGGAGGAGAAAAAAAAAACCTAGTCTAAAAAAAATAGCACTTCTGTTTTTTTAAAACAAGGCAGGAAATGGCCAATATATTTTAGAATTTTCCACTTAAAAGAAACAAATAATACTATTTTAAAACAAAGGTTAACGCTCCAGAGTACTTTGAAATGTACTTTTCCTAGCCAAATGGAATAGGTGTTTTTGTTTTGTTTTTTTCACTAATGTGTAAACCTGTTAAATAGTTTCCTGGCTTGAAACCCTCCAGTAGCATCCATTATACTCAGAATCCAAAGTCTCTACCATGGCTCTAGATACCTGCTGGCTCTGTCTTCTACCTCTGCCTCTAACTTTTTCCTATTAGCTTCGTGGTTCTCTATGTAGTCATACTGGCTTCATCTCAACAGAACGGACTTTCCCTCCATTCTCAGGGTGCCTTTCTAGGTGCTCAATTCTGCCTGGGATTTACTCTCACTTGCTTCTAGCTTATATAACCCTTTCATCTAAAACATTTCCTTATCCCCTGACCAATCTAAGTAGTTCCTCTGTCAGTGAACCTACTTTAATTCTTTTTTGACACTTACCACAATTATACATACTTTTGTGTTTTATATCTTATTATAATGCATGTTTTGTTCACCAAAAGAGCTCTTTGTGCAGACCCTACATATATGGTAAGCCCTCAAATGTCTGTTGAATAATTGGGTGGTTTCTGAGTATTATGTGCTCTCTCACTGAATCCTCACAAAAGTTCTCTGAGCTAAGATACTGTTATAATCCTCACCTTACATATAAGGAAACTGAGGTTTAGAGTTGAGTCACAGCACACCAAACTGGGAGGCTCCATGACCATAGAATGTTCATTATCTTCACCACTCTGCCATATTCTCCTTCCAGCTCATTAGTACTTTAACTATATATGAGCTCACCTTTCTAGATAGCTGTTCACCTTTCTAGATAGTTGTATCTGTGGGAATTTTAAAGAGGATTGAAGGATATATATATTTTTTTAGTTTTGAAGATAAAATTATAAATTTCATTTTTGTTGTGCATTATGTGTGCAAAATTACATCTTATAGATCATTTTTCTCCTAAGTAGAATGAAAATGATGGGGCAATTATAACTGTGACTTTTTTTTTTTTTTTGACATTTTCTCCTTTATTTTGTGACATACTATAGCTATGAATGACTCATTTTCCAAGGTCATAATAGTTGATTCTTACTGTGCAAAGTACTTGAATTTGAAGCCCTTACTATGTAATTACATCCATAGGCAGTGACTAGAGGGCTAAAAAAGCATAGTTAACTTGATTTCCATGTGGATGGTTCAAAGTGTGCTCAGCCTGTAAAACAGTTGGTTATTGCTGCTGCTTTAAACAGAAATATGGGACATTATAGTCAAAATTTGACTTTTAAAGTTGTATTTTGGTTGTTCTAATTTAACATGACTTCTTTTGTCTCTAAAACTGAAATAACTGCCATTTATGAAAAATAGAATACAGAATGCAGTTGCTACACAGTTGAGCAGTATGGGCTAAATACTAGCTTGAATCACTGGAAATGATTCAGCAGTTGAGGAAAAATTTCAGAGCTTTCCTGTCACACCTACACAATGGAGACAGGCAGAATTGGAAATTTTTCCTTTTATTTTAAATGTAATGTTTACATTTTAATTGCCGCTTCATCTTAGTAATGTATAATTCTTTTGATTTCTTACATAGTGTGCTTTCTTCCCTGCAGTACTAGAGGTTGAACCTAGGGCCTTGCAAAAACATGCTAGGCAAGCAATCTACCACTGAGCTGCACCCCAACCCCATTTTATTTTTTGAGACAGAGTCTTTTCCTAAATTGCTCCAGCTGCCTCTGTCCTTAAACTTGCAATCCTCCTGCCTCAACCTCTTGAGTGCTAGGATTACAGGTAGACGTCACAGGCAAAATCTTTTAAAAATATTCTTAGGGAAAAAAAAAGTTTCTCTTTTGGTATCCGGCTTTAGTGGTGAAAAATCTTTGAATTGATAGTGGACCAGAATATTTCTAATTTCATCTTCTTTCTACAGTGCGATTGTTGTACAGGGAAAAGAATTTTCAAACAAATCTTTTTTTGTTTTTGTTTTTGAGACAGGGTCTTGCTATGTAGCTCAGGTTGGCCTTGCACTGCTAATCCTCCTGCCTCAGCCCCTTAAATGTGCTGGGATTACAGGGATATGCCACCCCGCCCTGGTTGTTGTTGTTATTGTTGTTAGGTGCTGTCCAGTTGGTATCTGACTCATAGCAAGCCTCATAGGGTTTTCAATGGCTGTTTTGGGATTGCCTTGGGAGTGGATTTCCAGGCCCTTCTCCCATTTTTGCGGTGCTGGGACTTGAACTCGGGACCTCAGAGACTGCAGCGCAGCACTCTACCAACTGAGCTAAATCCTAGCCCCCTGCCCTGGTAGGCCAAATCTTATTTGTATTCTGCTAAGAGATTTGCTTCTCACAAGTAGAATGTTGTTCACCTAACCAGTAAGAACTGTGTGTAAACTTTTAACAGGAGTGTGGTCTGTGCTTCAAGTTGACCATTACTTTATAAAATCTGCAGAAAAACCATTTGCTAAGCAAACTATCAGCACAAATTTATATAATTTTATATATGAATAAAAGTTGCAATGATCTATTTTAAAGTAACAACATTATAATACCTTTCAGGATTTACTATGTTTTATGCTCTTCAGGGTTTTTTGTTCTTTTTTTTTTTTCCCCCTTCACTACTAGGGATTGAACTCAGGGCCTCTTGCATGCTAGGCAAATGCTCAACCACTAAGCTATATCCCCAATATTTTGAAATGACTTTTTTTGTCTTGCAGTGCTGAGGATTGAATTGTGGGGCTCACACATGCTAGGCAAGTGCTCTTCCACTGCGCTTCATCCCCAGTCCTTTGAAATGACTTTATGATGTAAACTTTCCTACTTGAATTCAGAACACTGGTTTATTATAAATCACCTTTCATATAATGCTAAATCTATTATATGTTTAATTATGATCTTAATCAAAGAACAATATTTATGGACACCCTCCATTGAACAGATTGATTCACTAATCTTAGTTTATACAGTGGGTTCCACTGGATATGGTGGTCAAGATGTCTAAGTTTGAGCCAAGGCAAGAATATCTGATTTTAGAATTCTTAATCAGAGCTAAAGACCCATTTTGTTCCCAGCTTTATGTTTAATGTAAAGTAGTTTCCAAAGAAGAAAAGAAAAAAAAAGTGGATTTTCCCTTATGTAATAGGAAGAAGTAAGAGCTGGGCTGGGTAGTGTGCTTGAGGCCCTGGATTTGATCACCAGCATTGCAAACAAAAACAGCAGTTGTAGGAAGGATGGAATTTCTTAAATATTTACAATAATCTGGAAAAATTCATCTAGAAAATGTTGGTAAGAGATGTCTTCAACAAGATTTTGAGAAAATTAAAGTAGAAAAATAATCAAGGAAATGCAGATGGCAAACGGGAGAAGATAAAATACTCTAAAATGTATGGTTGTTGTTAGGTGCCGTCGAGTTGGATCCAATTCATAGTGACCCTGTGTAGAACAGAATATACTCCATGACTGCCATGCACATGGTCATTTTTATGTTTAAGACCATTGTTGCAGACACTGTCAATCCATCTGGTTGAGGGTCTTCCTTTTTTTCATTTACCCGCCACTCTCCTAAACATGATGTCCTTCTCCAGGGATTGGTCCCTCCTGACAATATGTTCAAAATATGTAAGACACAGTCTAGACATCCTTGCTTCTGAGGAGCACATGGGTAGTACTTCTTCTAGGACAGATCTGTTGGTTCTTTTGGCAGTCCATAGTATAGTCAATATTCGTCTCCAGTACTGTAATTCAAAAGCAATCAATTCTCCTGATTCTCTTATTCAGTGTCCAACTTTCTCACAGCCATATGATGTGACTGAAAATACCACAGAATGAGTCAGGCACACCTTCATCTTCAATGTGATATCTTTACTTTCAGCACTTTAAAGAGGTCTTTGAAGCAGCTTCTCAAATATATAGTAGGGATAGTATTTTGAAAGGTAATGAAAACATCTTAGTAGCTAAGATTGCAATGCTAGGTAAGCACTTTACCATTGAGCTATACCTTCAGACTAGTAGCTAAGATTTTATTGAAGGATTTGAACCAGATCTTAGGAGTGAGGGTAACTATGTTCTGAAGCATGTGTTTATTTTCCCTCCCAGGAAGTTGGTGCCTATTACCAGGAAAGTTTAGGATCAAAAGGCTAGAAGCAGACTGGGTGTGGTGGCCCACACCTATAATCTCAAGACACTCAGAAGGTTGAGGCCAGAGGCAGCCTGCCTAACTTAGCAAGACCCTGTCTCAAAATAAAAGGTAAAAAATAGGCTGGGGTTGCAGCTCAGAAAGATGGCTCTTGTGTTACAATAGTGCTTTATTGGTTAAGTCTATGCTAGTATGATAACTATAGAAATAGCAAAACCGAGCTTAATGACGGATAACAAGAGTCGATAACAGAGTCGGATATCACCACTTTGATACCTCTGAAAACATGTAAACAGTTCTTTTTAAAATAATAGAATAATTTAGCAGTTAACTTTTTCAAATTATTAGTGTTTATTTAAGAAATAAGTTCTAACTATAAATAATACTTTCTAGACCTTTAAATACAACATGAGTAACGCTGACCTCTTTGAGAGCAAAGCCACTATTTTAAGTTTGTGCTTTGTATTTTGATAGGACATTGGAAATATGTATGGAGAGAAAAATGATGGAATGCATTTTTCCAGGATGTGCTTATATGAAAAATTTCTCTCTGTGCTGTATCGGTCTGAGCACGTGGTAATCCTGCATGAAGTAAGGTTAAAGGGGAAATGACAGTCTACTGTTGTACTTGGCTGTTATGATAAGGTGGTCAATCTTTTGACCCTTACCAATCAAGTGTTCCGTGCCACTAATACAAACAAAATGTTTTACTTCTTGTTTTCCCTGTTAGACTTATCCCAAATTTACTCATCATTCCAGTTCCAGTGATTTTACTAACCAAAAATGTTAGCAATATTTTAAACCAGTAGCCTGAAAAATTCATTTTAGCAAAATATCCTAGCTTTTGAAAAAATATATGACAAAGTCCATCAGATCTTTAGATTTCCTGTAGAAATCTTTCCTGTAGAAATTTTGTAGTTATATGACTAACATTTTTGTCCTCATAATTTCTAGTAAACAGAAATATTGCCTTATCAAAAATCATTTGTATGTAATATATAAATTTCACTTGACTGGATTCATGCCTCAGATCTCTGACCACAGGTAAACTCTGTCTTCAATAAGGCTTTCTGAGGGCCTGATTTACCTTTTCATTTACTAAGACTTTAAATAAATTTATACCTAAATGCTTAGTTATTAACACTTTTTTTTCACCTTGTGCATACAGTAGTAGTAGTATAGCCTGTTCATTTATATGCAGGATATTGTTACAAGTATGCCTGATCCTTGGAAGAAACTTCAATATGATTTGACAAGTCATTAATAATCTGCAATGCCAAATGAATAAACCAACATTAATTTGAAATTATCATGGCATACACCTGTAATCCCAGCTGCTTGGGGAACAGAGGCAGGAGGATAGAGAATTCGAGGCCAGCCTGGGCTATATCATAAGACCCTGTCTCACTCCCCACCACCCTGCTCCAAATTGAAGTAATATATCAGTTACTCTGTAAATTTTGCTATAAAAATATAGATTACAAAATATCAGCAGAGATCTTGAAAATATGTACTTCTACTCATGTACAGTGGGATCTGTGTGAACTTTCCTCACTGTATGCAATGCCTTCAGAGATAAAATAATGAATTATTTAAAATATTACTTTTAACCTACTTTTAATATACCTGATATTGCAGTTCTTGTTTATAAAAAGCTGTGCTATGTATGTTAAAGATGAGTAATCCCTTTCTGGAGCAAGGGGACATGTCATAGAAGAATTCAGAGTGGTGATGTATGTTGTTTAATTGGGAAGTTCCTCTCTGGTGATATTATGATTAAGTAGACTGATAGGTCTGTTTCTTACATTTGCATATCGTGAGCTTAAAGCAGATACATTAGTTTTTTTTTTCCAGCAGGAGTAACAAAAGCTGTATTTTCAATAGAGACTTTAAGGATTGGTAATTGTTTAATTTTTACCATGGATAAAGCTCATGAAGCACTTTTAATTGATTTGCTGTTTCATCGAAGAGAAAGTAGATGTATACCTCACCTTACTGTACTTGGAGTGTGAAGACTGCTTAGGGGCTGGTAGATTGTTTTGTAGGTGTAATGGCATAGGTTTGTGTTGCTTCTGGGATACCACCCAAACCTGAAGGCTGGTTAACATCTAGTCCATGCCTCAGGCCATCATGATAGGTTACTGGAGAAAGTTAAAGAAGTTACAGAAGCCACTCAAACTACTTTTTAGCAAGGGAAGTATTGAAAGACAGTGGGGGTTTCTTGTGAAACACAAGGCAAAATCCAATTTTAAAACCTGGACCTGGAAAGTCATCAGGGTGGTATGTTGTTGTTCAATTTCTTTTCTTTTTCCCCCTGTCTCCTTTTGATCCTCCCATCCCTTTTACCTGTATTCTTAGCAATGTCTACATCATAAACCCAATTTCATAAGCTAGTAAACTCTGGGATTCATCCTTATGACCAGAATTCTTAAATTCTTCTTAAAACTCTTCTTAAACTCTATCTTCTATAAGCAGTGTTTTGTTTTTGTTTTGTTTTGTTTTGTTTTGGTAGTACTTGGGGGTTGAACTCCGGGGCTTGCACATGCTTTGCAAATGCTTTACCAGTGGGTTGTACTCCCTAAACTGCTTTTTTATTTTTTATTTTGAGACAGGGTTTCACTAAGTTATGCAGGCTGCCCCTGGCCTTGAACTCGTGATCCTCCTGTCTCTGCCTCCAAAGTCCTTGGGATTTGTGGCATGAGCCACACCATGCTCAGCAATAGTTTTTTCCAACTGGTGTGTAGTATAAATATAGCTGCAGGTCCTATCTCAGAAGGTGGGGAAGGAGCAGGTAAGCTGAAATTGTAGAAGTTGTCATGGTTAATCATGACACCATTTCTCTTTCCTACCCTTCACTGGCACCTGCTGGTTCTCTGACCTCTTAGCAACCGCTACTCCTATCACCTTCACCAAAAAAGAGATAATGACATATCCCCAAAAGGCCCTCCAAACTAGTGCATTATCAAGGACATTTTATCCCGAGGTGAAAATTCATAACCTTGATGCTATGATAAAAGTAAAGTGTTTGTAAACTGTAGTGTATATTGAATATTTAAACTGTTCAATATCACAAAGAACAGAGGAAATGATTTGTCTAGCATGCATGAGATCCCAGGTTCAATTTGCAGCACCTTGAAAAGTTGTATAACACTACATATGTTATGTACCGTAATAGAATTTTTAGTACAAGACATGGAAAAATTTCATAGCAAGAAAAGTGACTCTAAAATCAATTTTATACTGTAGAATGTTTTTCCCCCCTCATTGCTGGTGCTTGAACCCACGGTCTTGTGCATGGTAGGCAAGTATGCTGCCACTGAGCCACACCCCAAAACCACTTTTTTGCACAGGCTACCTCTGGCCTTGAACTAACAGTCCTCCTGCCTCAGCCTCCTCAGATGCTGGGGTTACAGGTGTGTGCCTTGGTGCCCTGCTATAGTATAGAATTTTAATGGTGAAAGAAATGATATAGTAGAGTAAATTGCACCTGATTTACTAAATCACCTGGCAAAAGAAACTGAGGGAGAACTCACCTCCCTTGCAGGATTGCAAATGTTTGCTTGAACCATAAAATACTATTTGACCAATGATGGTGTAAGTAACTTACAGCAGAAGAATACTTTTCCCAGCACAGAGAAGATGACTAACCTGACCTATTTATTTTTCATAAATTTATCTTGGTGGCATCTCTGAAGTTGTATGAAAAAATAATACAAGTTTCAGACTTCATTAGCAGAATGCCTTTAAGTAATGGGCACAAAGCATATACACAAAAAATGACTGCCCATATATCTTCTTATAGTTTAGGATCATGATCAGATGACCTGCCTTCCCTGCCCTTCTAAGCCAGTTTCTTTACACCACTCTTCAAAACCATGCAGGTTAGCTTATCTTTGCCATCAATTTAGGTTCAGTCATGGCTTTGTGTCTATTTTGGGTTTAAATAATTCTCTGAAGTTGTGGCAGTAGCACGGTAATGGGTGAATTAGAAACTTTAGCTGTATATGTTAATCATATTTCTTACAACTAACTCCCTATAATCCCTCTGCCTCAATGTTTCAATAAAACAAGGATAGTAACTATAGAGTGCTTATGAGGATTCCTGGACTTACAATAATATAAAGGTCTGTATGGAAATGTTAAGTTAGTGATTTTATACTTCTAATTTGCTGATATTTCCAAATGCTGTTATGTTTAAATATGCAAAAAGACCTTTAGCATTGTACCTCACAAACTTTTCTAGTCACGGAGGCTTTTTCTAGTATCCCTCCCTGGTCTCTTTGTATAGTGAGCTCTCCCTGAGAACTCAACTGATTGCACTCAGTAACTGTTGAAACTTCTAGTTAAAGGCACACTTGCATATTTCTTCAGAAGGTCAACACTACTTAGTATTGATTTCTATCCAGCATCCTTTTTGAGAGATGACCTGGGAAGGAAGAGGAAGAAGTGGGTCTAGAAGTAAATGCCTCCTGCTTAGTCAGTCCTGCTGACAAATTTATGTCATAGGCAGCCTGTGGAGGTTGCTCCTCTTAGATCTCTCAAACCAGTGTAATATTTTTTTCACTTGTGAGAACAGGTCATTTCCACTTAATTACTTTTCTTTTAATGTAGATTTAAAATGGGACTTTTTGTATGTATAGGACATTGTATTTTCTTGATAATATTAAATCATCTTTAAGACTGGATTACCTCCTGAGCAATTTAAAATCCTCTAAGGGCTGGAGATGTAGCACAGTGGTAGAGCACATGCTGAGCATGCACAAAGACCATGGGTTCAGTCCCTAGCACTGCCTCTCCCCATCTTCCTTGAAATTCTACAGAGGTTTATTTTAAAGTTATTTTGATAAATTAAAGTTTATTTGGATAACTCTGACTTAAGCCATATGTTAGACTTTTATTTCTCACCCAAATATATTTTCTGCTGTAAGAAATAGCCATGTGTATAAATCTACTCATTGTATGCAAAAGATGTTACCATTTGAACCAGAGCTCCTCCCCAAAAAGAAAGACATTGTAAGTGACAAAAACCTTTTTTTTTTTTTTTGGCGGTACTAGGGGTTGAACCCAGGGCCTCGCACTTGCATGCTCTGCAAGTGCTGGACCACTGAGCTGCACCCTCAGCCCATTTTTTTACTTTTTGAGACAGGGTCTCGCTAAGTTACGCAGACTGCCTCTGGTCTCAAACTTGAAATCCTCCTGCCTCCGCCTCCCAAGCTGCTGGGATTACAGGCGTGCACCACTGCGCCCCGCTAGTGACAAATACCTTGTAAAGAGCTCAATTGCCATTTTAACCTGTGGCCTGTGTGGTGAGTATTCTGGTTATCACTTGGAAAAATTTCCAAATTAAGACTTCTCTTCTCTTTTATGAAAAGTTTTTATTGTTCTCAGAACGTTAAAAAGCCACATTAAAAATCATTATATTGCTTATCTTGCCTTCACTATGGATATTTGTCTTTAGATTTAGCTTTTTTATGCTTTTTATATCATAGAACTCTTTCCTCAAGTCAATACTGACATTCAACACAAATTACTTTTCCTGGCTTACTGAATCAGATTTAAAGGGAATATCAAGCACTGAATACATTAGTTTGCAATAGCCTTCAGGGATTTATTGTCTGAATAAGGAAAAAACAAGTCTATAGTGCACTGTAAGTTATTATAAATCAAAGAATTGTATCTTTGCCTTACCTGTGCATATCTAGCCCCAAGTTGATTCAAGTCTGTTTATTAGCCATCATTTCCCAAGCTTCCCAGTGTTTCAAGATTCATTACTCTTTAAATATACTATACTGTTTTGGTTACTGTGTTGCCTACAATAGCCAGCACTGTCTCACAAATGACTGAACCTGACCAGGGTTTCTGGGAACTCTGGGTTTATAACTCCTTGATCAGAAATTCTGGAGGCTCCCAACCCAGCAATTGGCTTCAAATGAGGGGGCAATCAGGTGGGACTGAGCCCTTGATCTGTGAGAGAGGATTTTATGCCAGTTGTTGTCTGCTGGAGGATTGATGTGTGGGAATGTCAGAAGAAGAGAAGTACTGAGTATTGTGAATGAGAGTGTCGTAGGAGAGGAAAAACCAACAATTGTTTTTCCTTATAGAGGCTTCCCTAGATACCTTAGAGGGATTAGTTCCATGGGTGGCCAAATCTGTAGATGTCCAAGTCTCCTGTAATAAAGTGGCATAGTATTTGTATAATATAACTCAGACACAGCCTCCTGTATACTTTAAGTCATCTCTAGATTACTGTGACACATTTTGCAAAGTAAATGCTATGTAAATAGTTGTTACACTGTTGTTTTGGGAATGACAAGAAAAGTCTGTACATGTTCACTACAGACCTGTGGGTATGGAACCTTCTGGTACAGAGGAGCACTGGCTGACCATACCTTGCCTCTGTTTACCCATTCATCTTTTCTTTTTGCGGTACTGGAGGTTGGACCCAGGGCCTCATGCTTGGCAAGTGCTGAAACACTGAGCTGCGCCCCTAGCCGCCCCCCGCCCCCTCTTTTTTCCTTTTACTTTTTGAGACAGGGTCTCAATAAATTATACAGACTATCTCTGGTCTCAAATTTGCTATTCTTCTGTTTAATATTTGTGGCTTTTTTTCTCTCTTACCAAAGAAATATTTCAGATATAGATGTTATTAGGTGCTGTCAAGTTGGTATCCAATTCATAGCAACCCTACCCACAATAGGCGAAACACTTATTGTCAGAAGTGCTTCTCTGCTATTCATAGGGTTTCAATGGCGGATTGATTTTTGGGAATGGGTTGCCGGATCCTTCTTGCAAGCCTACAGTATCTGGTGTTCCCAGGCGGTCTCCCATCCAAGTACTAACCAGGCCTGACCCTGCTTAGCTTCCAGAATCTGACAGGATCGGATGCCACAGGGCTGTGGCTGCAGGTTCAGGTATAGATAAAGTCCCAGTAAGATCTCCTGTAATCCTTTCCCTTCTCAGAGCTACTGTTCTGTTGTTATTTGTATTGAAGTGTTAGGGGTCAAAGTGACACTCCTGGCCCCCAGGGGGATGATTCTTATGTGTGTTTTTGTATTTACTATATATGTATGCATGCATCCCTGAACTAAATAAACCAAACTACCATTTAAAAATATGGATCATATTGTATACATTTCTTCAACATTAATTTGAGATTTGATAAGGTCAAGTTCTTATATTTAATGTGGGATCTGGTTTTAGTGTAACTAAAATAGTCTTTATGGGAGAAGGACCTGGCAATCCACTCCCAAGGCAATCCCTAGTCAGCCATTGAAAACCCTATGAGGGTCGCTGTGAGTCGGATACTGACTCAACAGCACACAACAACAACAAAATAGTCTTTAGACGGATTATTTCATTTCCTTTTGTCTACTTAGTATATTACTGTTGAAAGAATAAGTAGAAAAAAGGTAAAAAGAAAATCATAACTGAATATAATCTTTGAATGCTGTAAATTTATAAATTGGTCTGTATTATGCATGAGAATTCTACAGATATTGATTGCTAAAGCTTTTAGCATTTACCTACTCTGTCATTAATTTCACATTTACTTATTTATGATTATAATAATTTTACCCACATATTGAATATAAGTGGTTGAGATCTAATTCATGTGTTTATAATGCATTGTTTAGCAACAACCAGTTTTCTTTTTAGGAGCTATGCTTTTAAGAGCAGTGGAGCTGCAGCTATCAGGAAGAAGTCTCAAAAATTTTTTTCTATTATTAACACAGCACCAGAAACAACATAGATTACATTGTTTTGACACCTTCTGCATTTCTATAGATTCAAATTAAAGGGTTTAAATTTATCTCCAGTATTTAACATCAATATGCTGTCACTTTTTCCCAGTCTCATCAGTGTAGTAGACATTATGAATGTTTCCTTGTATATTATGCCCCAGTTGGGGTTGCTTTTTTTAACTTAAATTTATATGCCTTCATCTAAAGGTAGTAGAACATTTTACAGATACTTAATATATTTCACGCCTGCAGCCATACCACCAAGATCTCGTCAGATCTTAGAAGCTAGGAAGTGTCAGGCCTGGTTAGTACTTAGGTGGGAGTCTACCTGGGAACATCAGGTGCTGTAGGCTTGAGAGAAGGACTCAGCTACCCACTCCCAAATAAACAATCAGCCATTGAAAACCCTATGAAAACCCCTGAGAAGCACAACAGTGTTTCGTCTGTTGTACATAGGGTCGGTATGAGTCAGACACTGACTCAACAGCATCTAACAACAACGATAATATTTCACAATGCTCCTTTAAAAGTGGTTAGCTTTTCCCCCTTTACTGGTAAAATATTTGCAAATAAGTATTATTTAATTTACCAAGGAAACATATATATATATATATTTTTTTTTTCCTTCTTCCTCTTTAATTCTCTATGGACAATTCTGCTAAATAGAATTTCTTACAGTGCTGGAAGTATTTTAGACCTGCACTGTCCAATATGGTAGGCAGTAGCTTTTTCAGTAGGGCTAGTGTGACAAAGGACTAAATTTTTAATTCTATTCTAGTAATTAAAATTTAAATTTTAACAGTCACATGTAGCTTATGTCTGTTGGATGGCACAGTTGTATAATGCCCACCACTCTCTAATAAACTGTTTTGTGGTTAACCATTTGCCTCCTGGTTTCCAAATCCAGTCTGTATATTTTGGCTGACAGTTTCTTTGGTGTTTTTTGTTATTTTGTTTTGTTTTTGGTTTTTGGCATTTGATTGACTGTCGCCTTGTATTAGAAACTTTTTAGCATCGATACCTTCACTTGCTACTGGCTTTTAGATTCCCTCATTGTCTCTTCTGTGGCTAATATTGATGACCTTTGATGCCCTTCTTGGCTCTTTGGCTCTTGCGTTACATATTCTTCAAAGCATACTTTCCCTATTCAGCATTTATTAAGTAGCTATTTTGTGGGAATAGAAAGAACTCATTTCCTTTAAGAAACTCCCATGGCCTTGACAGGCATTAGTGCTAAAGATTATGAAATTGGTTCCTCTCTCACTTCCTCCTGTTTCTTCTCTGCAGGTCTAGACTCATATTCAATTTCCTGTTGATGATTGGTCTTGGCTTCCTCATTGTTGTCTCTAGTGATATATTTAGTACTGACCTTATCTTCACTCCCAGTAACTCCCCCTTGAAATCAAAATATAAATCCTTTCACTTCTCACCCTTCATGTTATTACATGTTGTTGTTGTTCTTCTTCTTTTCTCCTCCTCCTCCTCACCCCTCCTCCTCTTCCTTCATCATCACCACAGGATTTTGCTGTGTAATCCTTCTGTTTTAGTTTCCTAAACTGCTGGGATTATAAGCATGCCCTACAACACTTTGCTGTGTTGCTGCTGCTTTTGTTTTATTTTGTGGTTTTTCGAGACGGGGTCTTGGTATATAATTCTGGCTGGCATGGAACTCGCTATGTAGCCCAGGTTGGCCTTGAATTTGTGGCAGTCCTCCTGCCTCTGCCTCCCAAATTCTGGGATTACAGATGTCCACCACCACACCTGACCATACTGCTGCTCAATTACTTGTAAAGCCCCTAATTTCATCTTTCTGTAATGCATCATGTCACACTCATTGTCCCAGCTCTTGGGAGCCCTAGACATTGATTCCTAACCATTTTCTCTCCCTGATAACATTCTAAAGGATCCAGTTCCTCCTTTGGAGTGCTCTCTCAGTTTGCTGATTGCCGTTTTGTAGGTTGAGGTCCAGACTCCTTGAAAGAAAGCTTGTTAGTATCTCCATTCAGGGTGAGCATACCCTGGGCTCTAGTTACTCCAGTCCAATTAAATTTCCCCCAAACACCATTTCCTTTTCCTCTGTTTCCTGAGGGAACTTAACAGCTCTAGCACTATTTTTAACACTCTTTTTCACAGATCAGCTCTAATGACATTTTCTGTTACTACCGTACCTTCTCCAGAGAAAGTACAAACAGGGGCCTGGGGTATAGTTCAGTGGTAGAGTAAGCACCTGTGAGGCCATGGGCTCAATCCCCAGCACAAAAAAAATCCAGCAAAATAAAACCTCACCACAGTTCTTTTTCCTCTTTCTGTCATCGTCACGATATCTGATATAAAATAAATGCTTCTTAAACAGCAGGCACTATTGTGAGTGCTTTGTGTTATCTCATTTAATCCTTAGCATAATCAGGTATAGGTGGTGAGACCAAACCACAGAAGATCCCATCCCCTTTTGTGTTCATCAGTGATATTCTTTAAAAAAATAAAAGATTTGATCTGTAGAGCAGTTTTATGTTTTCAGAAAACTTGCAAAAAAGTAGAGTTCTCATGTACCCTCCTTCCTCATGCAGTTCCCCTAATATTTTGCGTTGCTGTGATGTTTGTCACATTTAACAAACCAGTATCAATATGTTATTAACTAACATTCATAGTGTACATTAGGTTCCATGTTTTATGTCCGTCCTACAGTTCTATGGATTTTTCACAAGTATATATTGTATCATTCGTTATCATACCACACAGTGTAGTTTCCATTGCCATAAAAATGTCCTGTATCCCTTCTATTTATTCTTCCCCTTCCCCGACTGCAGTGACTGTTTTTTCTTCTTCCAGAGATTTTGCTATGTAGCTGAGGCTGTCCTTGAACTTGCAGAATATCTGTTTATTTCTTTTCTTTCATCAGTATTTTATAGTTTTCCTCATGTCTTGTACATATTTTGTTAGGTTTATACTTAAGTGCTTTATATTTTGGTGATAATGTACATGGTGTTTTGCTTTAACTTCAAAATTCAGTTTTTCACTGTTGATATATAGGAAAGCAGTGGACCTTTGTATATTAGTCTGTATCCTGCAGCCTTGATATAATCACTAGTTTGAGTAGTTTAGTTTTTAAGGATTTTTGTTGTTGGTGGTATTTCCTTCCTTCCTTCCTTTTCTCTTCTCTTCTCTCCTACCTTCCTTCTTTCCTTCCTTCCTTCCTTCCTTCCTTTCTTTCTTTTTCTTTCTTTCTTCTTTCATCAATTTGGAATTTTCTAATGAGGCAAATTATTGGCATCTATGAGTAAAGCTTTATTATTTTCTTCTCAACTGGTAAATTTTGTGTGTGTGTGTGTGTGTGTGTGTGTGTGTGTGTACCATTAGCTAGAAGTTCCAGTACAATGTTGGTTGAATATAAGTGGTAAAAAGGATGCATCTTGCCCCATTCCTTATCTAGGAGGAAAGTGTTTACTTTTTCATCATGATGTTAGCGGTAAGATTTTGTTATAGATATTATCTGTTAAATTGATAAGGTTCTCCTCTATTCCTAGTTTGCAGATTTTTTAAATCTTAAATGAATTTTGGTTTTTGTAATACTAGCATTTGAACCCAGGGTCTCAAGCATGCTAGACAAGCACTCTAGTACTGAGTTGCACCCCAGCCCCCTTTTTTATTTTCTCTTTTGAGACAGGGTCCTGCTAAGTTGCACAGGCTGCTTCTTACCTTGAACCTTCATTCCTCCTGCCTCAGCCTCCCTATCCCCCAGTCACTAGGACTTCAGTTTTATGCCACAGTGTCTAGCTAATTCATTTCATACATTGTTGGGTTTAATTTATTAATAAATATTTTGAGGGTTTTTGCATTCACATTCATGAGCAACATTGGTCTGTACTTGTGACGGCTTTGGATTAGGGTAGTGATGATGTTGTGAGTTGGGGAAACCCTCTTTTTATTTTCTGGAAGAGATTACAGAAAATTTATGATCATTTCTTCCTGAAATATTTGGTAGAATTTGACTGAGACCATCTGAAACTGGTACTTTTTGTTTTTTTGAGGCAAAGTTTCACTGTGTACTCCATGCTAGTGGCCTCATACTCACACTGGTTTTCCTACCTCAGCCTTCAGAGTGCTGGGATTACAGGTGTGCTCCACCATGCTCTACTGATTTTTTTTAAATTAAATTTCTTTAATAGATTGGCTCTTAATTCAGCTTATCTGATTCTCCTTTTGAGTTTTGGCAAATTGTGTCATTTAGGGAAATGAATCGGTTCATCTATCAGATTATTAGTGGGCATGTTGTTGTTGTTGTTAAGTGCCATCAATTTGGGTCATAACGACCCTACATAAACAGACGAAACACTCCTCAACACTATGCCATGCCCAACACTATTGTCAGTGCTTCTCTGCTATTCATAGGGTTTTCAATGGGTGATTGTTTCAGGAGTGGGCTGTCAGGGCCTTCACCTAAGCCTATAGCCCTGGTGTTCCCAGGCAGTTTTCCACCCAAGTACTAACCAGGCCTGGCCCTGCTTAGCTTCCAAGATCTGATGAGCTCTGATGCCAAGGAGGTATAGCTGTAGACTTTAGTGGACATAGAGTTTATAATACTCCTTTTATTTTCCTTTTATAATGTCCATGAGATCAAATAGTGTTTTTTCTTCTTTTTGCTTGGTTGCTTGGTTTTAGAGGATTATCAATTTTATTGGTCTTTTCAAAGGATGAGTTTTTGCGTGCGTTCATTCTTTATTAATTTCCTGTTTTCATTAATTTCATTTTTCTGCTGTAATTTTGATTTTTTCTTCCACTTATTTTGAATTTCATTTGATTTTTTTCTAGATATTTCAGCTTAGATAATTAATGTTATATCTTCTAATATATATATTTCTTTTCTTTTTTTCTTTTTTTTTCTTCTTTTTTTTTTTTGGCGGTACTGGGAATTGGACCCAGGGCCTTGTGCCTGCATGCTTTGCAAGTGCTGGACCACTGAGCTACGCCCCCAGCCCGTTTTTGACTTTTTGAGACAGGGTCTCACTAAGTTACGCAGACTGCCTCTGGTCTCGAACTTGTAATCCTCCTGCCTCTGCCTCCTGAGCTGCTGGGATTATAGGTATGTGCCAGTGCGCCCGGCCATTATATGTATATTTATTTCTGTAAAAATTTCCCCTAAATACTGATTTTGCTGTACTCCACAAATATTGATGTTTTGTTTTCTTTTTCATTTATTTAAAATATTTTAAAATTTCTTTTGAGACTTCTTTGACCCATGTGTTACTTAGATGAGTATTTAATGGTGTTTTCCAGCTAGCTTTCTGTTGCTGATTTCTAATTTAATTCCATTTTTTTCTGAGAACATACTTTGTGTATCTATCTTTTAAAATTTGTTAAGGTGTGTTTTATGGCCCATAAAGTGGTCTAACTTGGTAAATGTTATATGTAAGCTCAAGAGGAATATATAGGTCAAAGAAAGGTTTCATTGGATTCAAATCAGTATCTGTAGGGCTGTGCTTCCTCTTGAAGATCTGGGGGAATCTGTTTCCTTGCATTTTCATGTTTCCCGAGGCTACCTGCTTCCTTTGGCTTATGGCTCCTTCTTCCATCTTTAAAGCTCTCAGCCTCTGGTCGCAATGCACCTCTTTGTGACCCTCTTGCATTTCTCTTTTAAGGACTTTTATGATTACACTGAACCTACCTACCTAGATAATAGGGCTGGGATTTAGCTCAGTTGGTAGAGCGCTGCGCTGTAGTCTCTGAGGCCCCCAGTTCAATTCCCAACACCACAAAAAATGGGAGAAGGACCTGACAATCCACTCCCAAAGCAATCCTGAAACAGTCAGCCATTGAAAACCCTATGAGGGTTGCTATGAGTCGGATACCGACTTGACGGCACCTAACACCACCACCACCACCTAGATAATACAATATACTTTCCCTATCTTGCAAAGTCATCATTATATAAAGTAACATTCACAGATTCTAGGGATTTGGGTGTAGACATCTTGAGGGCAGGGTTGAGAGCATTATTCAGCCTTCCACGATAGTTGAGTCAGGGTTCAATCTCAGTAAACCTGCTTTTGGAACCACTTTTCTATTTTTTCTGCCTTCCCTAGTACTTGACATACCTAAATGTCTCATTTATGTTGTATTTTAATTATCTGTTTCTCTCTCACAGTAGGACATGTCTCTCCTGAGACAGGATATGTACCATTTGAATCAAGCAAGTTTAGATGAAGGAAATTATATGAAATAATGAGACATCAACAGTGTAGCCTATGAACCTAGTAACTGCTGTGGTAGACAGCAACTCTGTAATCTGCCATTCCTCCAAAGTACTCCCCCAGAACTGTAGTGCATGTCAAAAGATGGTTCATCTAAAATGAAAATTCTCCTAACAACTTAGCTTGCCTTAATTTTGGTTTCTTTTTTCAATAGGAAGCAAGGTAAGAAATAAAAGTGGCATATTTCAGAGTTTTACGTCCATCAGCATCAGCAATTTTAATCAGAGCAAACTTGTTGCGTTTTGTTTTATTTTGTTTTGTTTTATTTTTTGCCAGATACTCTTTTTCCAGTCATCTGAAAACAAAATCAATTGTAAGAAGGCTTGATGGCTTGTTTTATCATATTCCTTTATTCCTAAAAGTAGTTGGTGAGAATTAAACCAGTAACATTGGCTATTATAATAAAGGAATGTGTGAAACCATATTTGGGTAGTGCTTTCATTATGCTGGCAAATTTAAGCAAGTGTCTGTGCAATGGCTGTGAACCCCACCTATATTTTAACCTGGTTCCCATTTTGATGAGGTCCAAAGAACAACAAAAACAGTAACAAAAAAGTCTTCCTGTATGGCCTGTAGATACCAGACTTGAAAATTATTAATGAATTTCCAGCTAGGTATCATAAGCAAACAGATGCTCCTACAGATGACTACACCCTTCCTGTTTTTGAGTTTACTGTGGAACAGATTTTGGAAATAGGTTTCTGACAGTTTTGAGTTGTATTTATAAAATGTAAGGGTGAGGTCTTCCTTCAGCAAAAACGAATCATTTCCTATCTAATGCTCAACCATAGCATTTGAAGCAGTTTTCAGTAAATTTTTCTTCTAATAGAGAATTGTTGCTTTTATAGTTTAGGTTCTTGTTGATCAGTGTATAAAAATTTGTCTATTTCCAGTGAAGAATTTTTAAAAGACTTAAAAAAATACATATCAAACAAAAACCTTAAATGCTTATGGTGTCCTGCCACTAGATTGACAGTGGTTAACAGTTTAAATGAATATATGAAAATGTTGGTTTTTTATATGCAAATCTGTAGCATATTTGTGTTCTATAAATGTAAATGAAGGGTTACAGTTTAGGTAAAAAAGCATGAAAGAATTTGCAGGTTAGTGCACAGTGTAATATTATCCTCATCTAGTACATCTGTTATAAAAAAGCCTGTAAAATTTAGGCCACCCACAAAGTGGTCTGCTCTGGCATGTGGTTGGTGTTAGAATGCTGTTATTATGTGGGCTGACTGGTTTGGTGAGGAATTTACCTCCACTAAGACTGTGAAACGTCATGGTTCTGACTTTCCTCCAGGGAGACTGCCTTGGCTCCACTGAGGTACCATGCCCTTGTCAAACCAGTCATAATGTGCCCCGTTGTCTTGACATCATAGGTAATATGTGAATGCTGTGCTCTTTTCCAAGTTAGTTTGTCAGAATACTAATATCAGTCTTGGGGCGTGTAACCCTCAGGATGAACTGGAATAAATGGTTAGTTTAAATGGCTGGATTAAACTTAATAGCTACTATAAGTAGATTTCATCATATTGGAAAGATGTATGTGTTTGTATTTTAATACTTACAAGGCAGCAGTGTTTTTATATCTTAATTTTTATGTCATTTGAAGAACTTATCCATTAAATTTCCTTTAGACATGTGAATTGTTCTCAAGAGCACAGAAATGAATTTTTAATAAAATTTAGCAATCTAAATTCAAAATTATTCATCTTTAAATAGCTATTTTTAAGCAAACAAATACTGCAGGCATTTTAGAACAGTAGCAGCCACTACAACTAGCAGTGACCATTTGAGGAATAAGAACTATCATACACTCAACAAATGTCTCAAATTACTGATTTCTAAAGTGTTTTGGAATGCATACAATCATTTTTTAAGGAACAAACAATTAAGTTGGTCGTTAGAAACTATATTGCATTCGAAATTAGGTTAAAATTAATGTAACAGCTTTTAAATCAGATTATTTTTTAATTCACATAATTTTTAGAGACTTAGCAGTATTTTTTTCCTAAATACACAAACTACTGAGTACAAAAAGGTAGCATAAAAATCTAAAATATGTTTTGTGACCAGTTAAGGAAATGAGATTTAGCATGGAAGAAACTTAGTAGTTTTTGGACAGGAAATACCTAATTGCCACTGATAAAAATCATTCACATTGAAATAGAAATATGTATACACATGTCTGTTATGTGTGTTTTTATATATATATATGTGTGTACGTGTGTGTGTGTGTGTGTGTGTGTGTGTGTGTGAGAGAGAGAGAGAGGGAGAGGGAGAGAGATGGATTGTTTTGATCTTAACCTTTGGTTGGTGTTTTTAACTGTGGTTAAATATTTATAAATAAAGTCCTCTCACCCCCTGCCCAATAGATGCTTCAGCATTCTTATAATTGTTTGTTGTATGCTAAGCAATTTTGAATTTGTAATCTGCTCATAATTGGAACACAATCTTAAGGAGGCTCAGAAATGTTTTTCTTCCAAACAAATAAATGAACAAAGCTATTGATGTGCCTTGCCTAGGCCTTATTACCTCTTCTGACCTCTCATGTGATGTTCTTTAAGTATACTGCCTTACTTTCAAATATTATGCCAAACTTCTGTGTTCGGTGATGTGGCATATCAATGTATTTATGCTCATTCAAGTTGTCAGGAAATATCTAAGATAGAAATTTATGCATTCTCTGGCAGCAGCAACTGTGCAAATATTGGAGAGGTTCAGCTGTGTAATTTTGTCTTCCTTTTACACCTCAGCATCAAAAGTCAGCCAGCTCAATCAGCTAAGTGTTTGGCCAATTATTTTCACTTTCAGCTAAGCAGAATGTGTTTCATTGTTCTAGGTTTACCGCCAAGACTGTGAAACTTTCGGGATGGTGGTGAAAATGCTGATTGAAAAAGATCCTTCATTAGAAAAGTCCATACAGTTTGCACTGAGGCAGAATTTACATGAAATAGGTGAGCGGTGTGTTGAAGAACTGAAGCATTTCATTGCAGAGTATGATACTTCTACTCAAGATTTTGAAGAGCCTTTTTAGCAGATTTAGTGCTAAGGCAAAAAAAAAAAGTTTCTAGATTTTTTTTTATCCTGAATGGTGTAAATTCTTAATATATAAAATTTTTGTGATGAAGAGAAATACTTTGATAGTTGACCACATTCCCAATATCAAATAAACATCTAAAATAGTTTGTTTAAAATATTTAAATTAGAAAATTGTTTTTCTACATGTGGAGCCTTCTAATTCATATTCATTCCCTCTTCCTCCCCAAATGATGGTTAATCGATTTTTTTAAGATATGGAAAAGCAGTTCTGGAGAGCAGCTTCCTGTACTTACTCATGTTCTGGTCTTCCATAGTATGTGATCATTTGTCTGGTCACAAGAGTGTAATTTAAAGTTAGAGATCATTCCACTTAAACATTTAGTAGTCTTTTTTGCATTTCATAGTGAATGATACCATGTGAAAATGTTAGAATTTTAAGTTGTGATTTTATTGACTTGCTGCTTGCTTTTCTTAGGCTTTGTACCTTTTAGTATGTTAATATGTACTGTCAGTGACAAACTGGTACTTTGGTATCTTAGAGAATACTTTCTCTGAGAATAATTCTCATTCAGTGGTGGTAAAGTAGAGCACTTAAAATCTCTAAAAGACACCTTAGAATGAATCTTTTTATCCAGCTAAAGGAACTCAGTGTGTCACTTCTCTTAAAATATTCCTAAAACTCTTGACTACTCTTATTGATATGTAGTCTTAAACAGTATCATATAAAACTACTAGAAAGGGCAGTTTGAGATGAAAGATGAAGGGTGTTTTAAAGTTGAGATTTCTCAAAAACCCTTCTGATCAATAGAGGAAAAAATTAGAATATACAGGAGTACTGGAGTTTTATTTTTCATAGGTAGATACTCTGTCTCCAAGGTGATGATGCTTATGATTAAACTATTTCTAGATTATTCTTTTGTTAATCTCTGTAATCTGAGTTCTTTGATCTGCTGAATCTTAGATGTTCTTTACCCTTCAAAAGTGTTCTAGAAAGAAAGAGAAAGAAAAAAGGAAGGAAGGGAGAGAAAGAAGAATGAATAGGCAGTGAGCCTGGCTCAGCTACCCCTCCCAGGAATTTTGTGTAAACTGTCCTTCAGGAGCGAGCTGTCCCAGTCCCAATCACAGGTTAATTAGGAGTCTAACTGGGACCTTTAGGATATTCCACTCATTTCCTGGTCACTTCCAGCAACCCACTGGCAATGAGCCAAACTATAATTTTGTGGCATAGGTGAGGAAACTTTAAAAATCATGTTTGTTATTACTATCCAATGTCATCATCCTCCCATCCTTTTTCCATTTCCATCCTATTCTCACTTCAAGTATGGCATTATTTTTAGTGGCCTCTATTGAAACTGTCTAAAGAGCTACCCCGAAGTACACAAAGATTACTGTATATTAAAAGCGGAAATAGCAATATAAATAATTTTAACAGATCCTATAATTGATGCCTCAAAATATGTATAATGCCACTCCACAAATCTAAAAACTAATTGAGGGCAATATTTATTTTTGTAAGTTTCCTAAATGAGACCACCTTGGATTTTTATTTTGCCATTGAGATGTAGTTATATAACTTTTATAAAGCATAAACCCAACAAAATCCTACATATTTTATCTGATATGCCTCCTTAATATAAACAGTGGTTTATTTGTTACTTCCTTTGGAAACACTAAGAAGGTACTGATACTAGTTTTCCTTCAACTCAGATCCTTTAGTGAAGATGTTACAAATTTAAAAATAAAATTTGAGAAACTACTAGAAGCAAAGGAGTTGTTCGCTTTGTTGAAATTCATTAAAAAGAGAAGTCTTAAACTGAGTGTGATAGTGCGTGCCTGTAATCCCAGACACTGGGAAAGGCTGAGGCAGGAGGATTGCAAGTTCAAGGCTCGAGGCTAGGGTGCAGTTCAGTAGTAGAACACTTGCAAAGTATGCATGAGACCATGGGTTCAGTGCCCAAGTACTGCCACACACACACACACACCCTTAAAAAAAAGTCTTACTAACTGGTATATTTAAATGTAGGTTCAACAGATCATTTCTTCCTCTTATCTTCCCTCAAATTACATTCACATTTAAAGCTGTGTATAGCTTGCCATCAGCATTATTCTGCTAGATTTGTCAGTGTTAAATGTTTTTTTGTTTTTTTAAATGCCATTTACAGCCTAATTTAGAATAGATAAAATCAGATGTGTACTAGACTATGTATTTTGCAAAATGTTCTTGATTAAAGAGATTGTTTTTGAGTATACCCAATTGATGTGATATAAATTTTCATTGTCTTACCAAAAAGCCTTGATGATCAACATGGAGAAGGCAGATACTGTAAAGCTTTTGTGAATTTTAAAGATGAAAAATAAAACAACCAAGATTAAATAATTACATTGTCACTTATTTTATCAAGCTTAGAGTGTTTTTGCTAAAATGTAAACTTTTGCCCTCTGCTTCAAAACTACTTCTGACCCTTCAGTTCACTCCTCAGTAGCAGGATAGAGGAAGTTGGAGAATTGGGACACTATTAACTTTGGTGATTTATGGGGTTTTGGTGTCTGAGAAGCAGTTAAGCAAGAGAAGATGATGCCTGACACAATAGTACTTAATAATTATGTTAATTTGTGAATCTGAATTTCAAAAAATTGTGGAATTAAAACCCTACATCTGTGTAGTAACTCCTAGAGGGCAGGAACCTTGTCTTTGTGACGACAGTTTTTAGCACAGTTTGGAACGTGATAGTTATTTATATTTGTCAACTTAAAGATGGATTCACAAAGAAAGTGACACTTGATTGGGCCTAAGAAGAGTAGGATTTATTCTGGCAGAGGAGGAGAGGTAGCCGTAGCCTAGAAGGAGAGAATTGTGTGACTATTAGTTTTCATTGCTGTGACAAACACCTGAGAAAACAGGGCGGAAGGATATATTTTGGCTCATGGTTTCAGAAATTACAGTCTGTATCACTTGGCTCTGTTGTTTCTGACCTGTGGTGAGACTGAACATCATGGTGGGGAACATGTGGAGAGAAAAGTTGCTCACCTCATGGTGCCAGGAAGCAGAGAGAAAGAGGGAGAATGCCTGCGTTTGTGGCCCTCCTCCTCTGTCTTATTCTACCTTGACCTCCAGCATATCGGGTGTGCTACCCACATTCAGGGCAGGTCTCCCCACTTAGTTAATCCTCTGTGGAGATGCTTTCACAGACATACCAGAGGTGTGCTGTGTTAACCTCCTAGACTCTTTGTCAAACCAATTGCATTTGTTGTCAGGATTGTGATAAAGTTAGTTGGAAGATGATGGGGATGAAGGTGGAAGGAAACCAACATTTCTCTTCAAAATATAAAGGATTCTTGAGCTGAAGGCAATCAAAATACAGAGGATTTCTTCCTTTTCTCAGTTTCCCTGAAAGCATGACAGAGATTCACAAAGAAAAACAATCTAACTTGCCTCTCCTCTCCCTCCCCTACTTTTCCTACCTAAAGATAGGATGTAAATTTTTCTTTGCAAAGCTCACTTATCAGCTCAGAGATGGCCCTCTGGAGCAGACTTTCTTCTCTGAAAGTTATCTTCCCACCATTTTCCCACCACTGAAACATGGGACTGCTTTCTCATTATCACTTTTCTGAAATTTATTGCTCTTTCTTAAAATACCACGTAAGGCAGACTCATAAGCCAGTGGTTTGAGTTGCTTTTCTCCTATGTGATATGCACTGCATGTGTTAATAAGTTTGCTTATTCTTCTCTTGTTAGTCTGTCTTGTGTTGCAGTAATCTGTTCCAGCTACAGACTTAATGACAGTTGAGGCATAATACATTTTCTCCCCTACAGCAGGAAAAGGTAGGTCAAGAGAATAATGTGAGGAATGTTGAATGCTTGTTGCTTTACCCTTTCTGTCCTACTCAAGAATAAAATTTGAAAACATTACATGTTTAGCATTATTACTGAAAATGTTAGTTTCTCATGCACTTCAACCACTTCCTAGCCCTGACTCAGTTCATAGATCCTTAACCTCTTGAAGAGAAAGATCCCTTTGAAGGGGTGCTCTGCTGCACTCTGCCAAATTCGATACTATTTTAGCTTCACTCCAGAGTTTGCTGTAACAGATCTAAGCATCAAGGCAGGTGCTGACAGTTCTTTGACTAGGGATGACAATCTGATTGTCTCTAAAGGATTCATGATAAGCAGCACCCAGTGTTGTGGCCAGCCAGCAACCCAGTTGGCCTTAGAGCTGTAACTGCTCAGGTTAGGACCTGGAGCTCCTGAGAGTAATGATCACATTCTGCTTACCACACCAAGGTTGGTGCATTATGCATGATGTATATTTTTCATGTCCTTCCTGTTAGCTCTCTTGAGAGCACTGATATTATCCAATTCAGTGAACAAGTTAAAAAAAACTGAGGAGGGGGAGTGGACCTGTAAGTTAGGTAGTTACCGTCTTTTGTTCTTCCATTTTTTCATGGTAACGGAGTTGATACTGAATCACATCATTGACCCACTCCGAGTGTATTTGCAATGCCCTCATAGTTAATTGTATGAACTAAGTTCTCTCATATGGAATATGAAGGGAAGTACTGCTTTAGACTGATACCCTCACGGCTATGGATTTGCATCTTCCATGTTCTTTCATCCCTTCCCAAGTGTGGTAGCAAGAACAATGCAGCCTTGAACATTTTGCAGAGCTATAAGAGGGAAAGAACCTGGTTCCCTGTATGACCACATAGAACAGAATACATATATTTATTCTTTAAGCCATATTATTATTTGGTTTCTTATTACAGCAGCTCATTTTATTCATACTTACTGCTCATTTTTGTCAAATGACATTGGAAGGTTAGTTTCAGTGAAGTTGGCCCTGAGCAGGCTGCCCTAGTCCTGCATTGCTATTGTGCTAATTGATCTTGGGGTGATAAGGACAGATTGCATAAAAAATTTTGCCAGTGTACTAAATTAGATTTTAAGCTGTATTTGAGTGACAAATGACAAATATTGTTATGGCCTAGTACCTACTTAGTATAGCAAGAGGTACAGCCTTTGTTCCTTGAGCTCCTCCTGTAGTTTTATGGTATTCTGATGCAAGAGCATTATTATTGAAACTGACTAGGACTTTGAAAACTTTTTTTCACATTAATTAAAAAACATTCAACGACTTCTGTAGAATACAATATAGTAAACCAATGTATTGGATGTAGCTTAAAATGTACTTCAGATTTAATAGACTGAATATTCTATGGAATTCTGAGAAGTACTATATTTTCCTCTTCTCTATCTGAACAAGGTTAGAATTACCATTGTGGTGGTTTATGTGAAAAATTCATATGTAAGTAATTCTTTACCAATGAGGACTTTCCTCCCGCCAGTACCAAGGCTCAAACCCCTGGACCAATGATGACTTTATTCTTATTTTTGGGATCAAGGACAAGAGAAATTATAAGGCTTTATAGCTCATAAGTGGCAGGGTTTTACCCAAATCTTTCCAAACTAAGATAATATTCTTCAAGGAAGTGGAAAAAGTCTGATAGTCATTCAGAACTAAATGCAGATATTGACCAGTACAGTCCAGCTGTTTGATGTATAAAAACATTTGGTAATCAAATGGTAGTTTGGTAGATTTTTGTTTTTTGTTTTTCACTTCATCCTCACTTCCTAATACTGTATTGGTAACTATGATTTTTGCTTTAGAGCTACTTTAGAAAACACCTTTGTAGCTTATAAGGGGCAAATAACATGTAGGTTTTAGCCCCTGCAGCCACCAGGCAGCCCAGGACTTAAGAGTCTCTGCCTGCTGTTTGAGGACTCATGGTGGCATTTGACAAGAGCCATGTCAGTGGAATGAGCTTGATAATTAACTCTTCTATTCCAGGAACCAGATTATTAAACACAGTTAACACCTTTTCAGCATTGCTTACAACATTTTCAGAGATTTGAGACCGAGACGCTTGCCAATAAAAAAAAATCTTACCTTTCCCCCTGGTAACTGGGGAGAAATAACATGGAGAAAGGTTGCTGTCCACATAACTCTGAAGTGCCCCAACCACTTGATGGTGGTGACACCAGCTTGAAGCATATGCACTAATAGGAAGATAGCCCCCACAAACTTGGGGTAACATCTTGCTCACCCAGAATCTCAAGTATTAGTTTTTACAAAAATGAATGAATGAAAAACCACCCCTCTGTTAAGTTCCCAATTCCCTGAAGTCATGGTCTTGGAGGTGGGGCCAGGGTTGGGGTGAGGGGTGTCATCCTTTTCGGAATCCTTGCCAGAGGCACATGTTGGCAAATGAAGTCAGAAAAGGGAAAATGCTGTATGCTGAGGGGGTGGTCTCTTCTGTTGTCTGACCTAATAAACTTAGTTGTCCCTACAGAATGCTGGAGCTAGCAGGAAACCTTTGAGAAGGCCTAGTACTCTCATTGTACAGAAGTGGGAACCATTGGAGCCTTAGCCTGTATGAGCTAATGAGAGGTGGGAGGGAAAGACACTCAGGAAAGAGGGCTTCCAGACCTGCTGCAGAAAGTGGCAAGTATGATGGGAGAAGAGGTGGATCTCTGAGCCCAGATCTCCTGATCTTGGAGCCCAGTGTTTTGCATCACTCTGCAGGATCAACTTTGTGGTGAGTAAGTTTAGATTGTTGTTGTTAAGTGCTCTCAAGTTGGTATCTGACTCATAGTGACCCTCATAGGGTTTTCAATGGCTGACTGTTTTGGGATTGCCTTGGGAGTGGATTGCCAGGCCCTTCTCCCATTTTTGCGGTGCTGGGAATTGAACTCGGGACCTCAGAGACTGCAGCGCAGAGCTCTACCAACTGAGCTAAATCCCAGCCCAAATTTAGATTAGTAAACACCTTTTTCAATGTCAATTTTTTTTTTTTGTTTTCTAAAAATGCTAAAATTAGTGGCATTAATACAACTAATTTCAGCCAAGGTTGGTGGCATAAGTCTTTAGCTGGGAAACCGAGGTAAGAGGATTGCAAGTTTGAGGACAGCCTGGGGCTACCCAGTGAGACCCTGTCTAAATAAGTACATATGCGCATACAAATGCAGTGTGATCAAAACATAGGGTGAATGTTTAAATTTTAAAAAATGAATACAGTAAAAGACACATTACCATTAATCCCCCTCAAAATCCTGCCCTGGCTTTTAACATACTTATCCCATGATTTTTGTTACTTCCTGAAGTAGTTGTGGAAGCTCTTTCTTGTGAGCCTCTCTAGTTTGGTCCTCTGTCATGACAATGCTGTGTTACACATCACTTCTGGCATGGTAATTTCAGTTAAAACTATTGCAGTGTGTCATTGTCCACCTTATTCACTGGATCTGGCACCATGTGACTTCTGCTCTTCTCCAAAGTCAAAATGACCATGAAACATAAGTGTTTAGAATCGATTCAGGACAGCACAACTCACAAAAGAGGACTTCCAGAATGGCTTCAGAACGTAGCAAGAACAAACAGAAAAGTGCATTCGAAGCTGGGGAAGATTTTGAGGGAGATTAATGGCAATGTGTGTTTTACTATAATAAATTTAAAAAATGTTAACATTCACCCATTTTTAGATCACACTAAGTATATATGTCCATGCATACATACATACAAACAACTAGTTCCATATTCTATTTTATTCTGTTCATTTATTGGCTGTCCTTGGGAGTTGAACTTAAGGCCTCATGAATACTTAGCAAGTTTTTTGCCACTGAGCTGCACCCCAGCCCATTTTTTATTTTATTTTTATCTTGAGATAGCATCTAAGTATGCACTCTGCCTCTGGCCTTGAACCTATGATCCTCTAGTCTCATCCTCCTGAGTCACTGGGATTAGAGTTGTGTGACACTGCACCTGGCTGAGGTCCATATTCTTCCATATTCTTTTTTTTGTGTGTGTGTGTGTGTGTGTGTGTGTTTTGGGTTGAGCATCCAGGGCCTCATGAACGCTTTGCAAGTGCCCTCTCACTGAGCCATACCCACAGCCCATTTTTTACTCTTTTATCTTGAGACAGGGTCTTGCTAAATTATGCAGACTGCCTCTGGTCTTGAATTTGCCTTTCTCCTGCCTCCGCTTCCCACATTACTAGGATTACAAGCCTGTGCCACCACACTCAGCTGAGTTACATATTATTGTTGTTACGTGCCATTGAGTCAGGTCTGACTCATAGCGACCCTACATACAACAGAATGAAACACCCCCTGACACTGTGCCATGCCCGGCACTATGTCAGTGCTTCTCTGCTATTCATAGGGTTTTCCATGGTAGATTTCTTCAGGATTGTTTCGGGAGTGGGCTACCAGGTCCTTTTTCCATTTTTACAGTGCTGGGGATTGAACTCAGGGCCTTAGAGCAGCACTCCAGACAACTGAGCTAAACCCCAGACCATATATTTTTGTTGTTGTTGTTGTTGTGCTGGGGTTTGAACCCAGGGCTCCACACCTGCATGCTCTGCAAGTGCTGGACCACTGAGCTGCACCCTCAGCCCATTTTTTTACTTTTTGAGACTGGGTCTCGCTAAATTACGCAGGCTGCCTCTGGTCTTGAACTTGCGATACTCCTACCTCCACCTCCCAAACTGCTGGGATTACAGGCGTGCACCACCGCGCCTGGTGAGCCCATATATTCTTAATGGTACTGTTTAAATTGTCTGGAATCAAATGACTTCAGAGAATGGACTGCAAATTACTACAAAGTTGGCATAACAGTACTTTGTGCGTATAGCAATAGAGACAGGAATTTTTTCTTTGCAAAAAGAAAAGTTGTGACTTAAAATTGATCTTGAAACTGGGAATACTTGACCTGCTAGCTGGATCTATTCAAACAAAATAAATTGGCTGTAATCATGTGAGCAAATCTTTACATATACTCTATATCTTTTCTTCTACATTTACTTCCACAACCATTTTGAAAACTACCCCTAGATTTTATTCCCTCAGTAAGGTTTTTAATGCTATGACTTTGGCAAAATAAATTAAGAGGTACAAAAATCAGTTATTGCTGCTCATTTCTCCTTGGCCCAGTTTGCCTGAAATAATTTCTGTTATGTTTTAGAGTTTGTAGAGCACCCTTCTATAGCTGTCCCACCCTGGCATCCAATCTCAGAAGCTAAGTAGGGTTGGGCCTGGTTAGTCCTTAGATGGAAGACAGCCTGGGAATACCAGGTGCTGTAGGCTTAGAAGGACTCAGCAGCCCACTCTGCAACAAGCAGCCATTGAAAACCTGATGAATAGCAGAGAAGCACTGACGATAGTATTAGGCATGGCCCAGGGTTGGGTAGTGTCTCATGTTATACATAGGGTCACTATGAGTTGGACCTGACTCGACAGCACCTAAAAAAAAAACCATGTAACTTCACAGGGAGTGTGTTTTCTGATCATCCCAGTGAATGACTAGAGAATCTAGGCAATTAGTGATTTTCTTTCTTATTACAATGGATTTTTGTAATTGTGTGCTTAGCATTGAATTGATGAGGTTCTTAGTGGAATTATTTTTTAGATTCCCAATAATTTTTCTTATTTGTATATCCAAGAAAGGTCACATGTATTTCTATGAACTATAATGTAGTTGTTCCTTTCCTAGATGGCTCTAAGGGATAGAGGGATCTGCTTCAGACTCCTGAATTTATGACCATGCGTTAGAGAATGGCTGGTGGCAGGCTCATTTTGTTGAATATTTTAGAAACATTTGAATTAGTTGCTAAGTGTTCAAAAGCTGGGAACTTTTGCAAAAGTTCAGGTTCCTGTCTTCTCTTGAACAAGTGGGTCTAGCAGCACTGGTTCTTTTCATGGTAGTAGGCAAGAGGTCCCACATGGGGATCCAGCAGTGTTGGGTGTTGTTTCAGTTTTTCTGTCCTTGTAAGGTCCATGCTTCTCATCTAAAGCAAGGGATGGACAACAGATGATACTTCATTTGTGGTAATTTTGATTTCACTCCAGAAGCAGAAAGCAAGAGTGTAGATAACAGCAAATGCATGTGCAAGATGAGTCATTTTCTCTTGCTGAGAGCTGAGAAGGCCTGTGGACTCTGCCAGGATCTTTGCAGGGGCCTCAGGCAGTGTTCTGCGGTGACTCCTCTCAAGTGAGGAACAAGCCACCCTGAAGGTTCTGCTTCACCGCTGTGGATCAGAGGCAGTGTTTTAACATTTGGTATTTATCCTGGACCAAATGCGGGAACTTAGTGACTGACCAAGATATTCTACACTCTTGCTAACTAGACCTGTTTACCCCCTTTTAGCAAGTACATGCTTTGTTTTCTTTATAGAACTGCAAGGCAACTGCTTCCCTTTCTCCTTTTTAGTCTTATCTGTTATGCTACTAACAGGGATTTAAAAGTATGGACGTTACATTATCATTGTGAATAAATACTTCTGTATTTCCATGAACCTTCAGCAATCTGTATGATTATGGAAGGAAATGGAAAAAGTCTTTGCCAGATTGCCAAAAACAATCAGTCCTTTGAGAGTATACTTGGAAAACTGTCCTTAGCTTACCTGCATTTTTCAGGCTATTTGCTTAATACAACATATTGTAGCAGCCTTTTCTAAAAGGATACCTAGTGGTGTGAATTCTAGGAATTTCTTCAAAAACCAAGAAATCTGCTAACACATTATGTGAGGTTGTGATGGGGCAGACACTCATACATTATGTAAATACAGAACAGGAGAATTTCTTTTGGAGGAAAACTGGCAATATCCATCAAATAACCTTTTTCCCAGTAATTATGCTGCTCCTAACTTATGTGCGACTGCAGCCGTAGCCCTGTGACATCCGATCCCATCTGATCTCAGAAGCTAAGCAGGGTTGGGCCTGGTTAGTACCTGGATGGGAGACCACCTGGCAACACCAGGTGCCATAGGCTTGGGAGATGGACCCAGCAACCCACTCCCCAAAATCAATCCACCATTGAAAACCCCATGAATAGCAGAGAAGCCCTGACAATAGTGTTTTTTGCCTGTTGTACATAGGGTTGCTATGAGTCCGATACCGACTCAGTGGCACCAAACAACAATTTATGTGCACATGTGCTACTGTAGGATAAGGCTTCTATGAGGAAGTTCAAATCCATCACTGAAGGATTGTTTAAATAATGGTATATTCAAAAGTATTTAGTAGTCATTGAAAGAACGAGGCCAACCTTATGCACTATGTGAAATGTCTAGGGGGAAAAAAAGCAAATCACAGCATCATAGCATGTAGTTTACTCTTTCCTTCTGTGTGTGTGTTAGGGATTGAACCCAGGCCTTACATGTACTAAGCATGTGCTTAATCAGAACCAAACCCCTCACTTACCTTTTTTCACTTATGTAAATGGGCTTTGAAACATCCAAAGGATACACTAGAATAATAGCGTTTACTTCTGGGGAATGAGTAGAAAGGAGAACCTTCATTGTTTCTTTTATCCTGTCTGAATTTTTTTTTGCCATGTGCATGTACTTTGTTTTCATGATGACCCCTTTCGAAAATGTACCAGACCCAGGAGATGATGATACAGTTACTAGTAAGGGCTCTTTCCTTTTCTGAAGGAACTCTTTCTATGTCAGATATAAAGCCTTGCCCTACCCAGGGAGGTTATCTGCCCACTGATTTACTTATTGGATTTATGTCTTCTCAAGGCCTGACAGCTTTTCCCCCACTCTGATAAATATGAATAGAGATGCCCTTTTGCCTCAAGTCTGTTTCTTGCCAGCTAGAGGGGGCGTGTGGAGACACAGGAATCAAATGAAGGTCTGTTAATGGTAGAAAGACTACAGAATAAATCATTCCTGAACACAGAAGCAAACTGGAAGTTACCTGGAAACATTTATAACGATTTGTATTCAGAAAGGTAGTTTGTTGTTTATTAAGCATTTATTAAATACCTCTGTAAGAGGCCCTGGATGCCACCAGAACCTTTGGTTAGGATTGGGATGTATATGTAAGAATGGCACATGTCAAAATATCCACTCATTCAAATCCAATGTAATTTTCCCTAGAACTAGAACCTCATGAACTTGAAGTACTCAGTGGTACAGAACGCTTTGATGTAAAGAGATTGAGGGAAAAACATAACTAGAAAACCCAGTTTTTAAAACTGCTTTTAAAGGCCAAGAAATTGGCTGAAAGAGGAGGATAAAAAGGAATAACTCTCTTCAAATAATAAATCCACATAGACCTCTGCTGCAAACAGCTGATCCTGTAGTTTTGGGCACTTCCTATGAGATAATCATCACCTTGCTGAGAGTGGGAAAGGCACCTCCCCGACCCCCAGGGGAAAACCAGTCACCCACACAGCTTGTACTTGTTTTTACCATATATTCCAGGGGTATATGTGGAATTTTTTTGTTTTTACATTTATACAGTTTACATTGCTTGACCCATAAATAACACTTGTAAGATTAATAGGGCCATAGTTTTAAAGAATATTTACATAGCTCCCCCCATGCATACAGAGCCTTTTTTAATATTGAAAAACAAAACAAACAAAAAGAAGAACTTTCCATCACTAGGCAATATAAATTTGACCATCTAAACTTATAAACCCTGACTAAAATACAAGCAATCATTTCATCCATAAATGCTGTTTGATTTCCTAACAAATCTATCACTGCAGTGTAACAAACATCTTGCAATTCAGGGATATAAAAATATCAGCTTTAAAATCTGAACTGTACAATATATACATTAATATTTGCACCGTTAAATTAGGAATACACTTAAGTCTATGAAATACTACATTATAAATAGCATTTTTTTTTTAATCTGTAGCTGGAACTAATACAATACAATATGTTTACCTGGCTAATTAGGGCTGAAAGGGGACAAGTTGGCCTCGCACAATGGGATGCACAGTGTTAGCTAGGTCATTGTGATGACATGCATGCCTCACAAGACAGAGCAATCAGGACCTGAGCCAACCCAACTTATGTAATAACAAACACTATTGCTTTACAAAGGTGGCTAAAGTTTTCCATCTTCTAAAATGGACATCCCCATCCAATCACCTGGTGACAGTCTCTTATGTATTCTCTTGTGGAGTGGAGACCAAAGTAGCTGTATGAAAGTATAATAATGCACCTGCCACAGGCACAAGATACTATGTTAACCTGGCACCATCCAAAGAAGGTAAACTGAGAGATCACGCCTTTCAAATGTTAATCTGACACTGTAAACAGCAGTAGGGCTCATTTACACGGGCAAAGAAAGTAAACTATTTTAGTAAATTTCCTATGGAAGAAAAAAGGTAAGAGTCCATGGTCAAGGGCTAAGCTTTAAATGAATGATCTCTACAGCTACTTGGTTAAGAAATAATACAGTTTTTTCCCTTGTGTCCCTTTTTCTTCTTGGATTTAGTTGTCCTCTGACTGAACTGAGGGGTGGGCAGTGCAGAAGTTGGATTAGAAAGATCGTCTGTATAGTAAGCGAATCTCTGTGGCCGGGGCTGAGGGATTGGTTGTCCAAGAAAATACCCTTCTTCTTCTGAATCAGAAGAGGAGGAAGAAGAGGAACACCAGGAGTCATCATCCTCTCCGTAAAGTCCCAGAAACCTGTTCATTCCAGGATTCTGCAGTGCGTAATCAGATGTAGCATGGGCATACTGTCCATAGAGATCAGCGTTCTGCATGTATGCCTGGATCTCCCGGGCACTTTTATTCTGGATGAACTTCTCATAGTTATCAGGGGTGTAAAGCCTTAGTCTATCCTTGGGAGAGTATTTCCTTTCTGTGACAAGATTCAGGGCATTGTCAGATCGGGACTTCCTGCTTCTCCTGCGGCGATGGTGGTGAGGCCTGGATCCCCTCTCTTCAAAATGGTAGACTCGTCTCCGAGTCCTCTCACTCATTGGAGGCTGCCGAATTTCAATGTTGTCATAGCTTCCATTGTCGATAACATCGTCTGAAAACTTGACCTGCTGTGGTCTGGATTGAGACTTGGATCTTCTGAGCACTGGCAGATGTACTGGTTTCTCTTCTGGCATAATTTTTTCTGGACACAACTCTGAACTTAGACTTTTTAAGGACTCTGCACTCCTGTGTAGCATGGAAGAGTTCAGAGTTCCCATGTTGCTCATCTTCTCACAATCTTCTGCCTCCATCTCCTCAAAGTTTTGTAGAGAATATAATGATGGCCTTGGCTTGCTTTCTCCATCCACTGAAGCCCCTAGATCAGAAGGCAAAACAAGATGTAATTCTCAAAAATCCCTACATTTCTGACAGTTATAAGCAAGCTACCCAGGGGAAGCATGTCAAAGAAAATTCCTCTTTCGATTAAAACCCACTAGGAAAAAAACACTGTATCATTTACCAGTTGAGAAGTATGAATTTTGTTAATGATTTAAGAGGCACAGCTGTCTTATGAGCCCTGCTGTTTTGGAGTCAAAGGCTGTTCTAGCACATGGCATGAGCAGCAAAAATTTAATAGCTCTCCATAGAAGCTTTTTTATTCATTTACTAACATAAGCTGTGGAAGTTCTGTTCCTCAGTCCACCAAAGCCAAATTGCCTCATCTGAACATCTCTCCATCCAGTTCTTTCCTCTACAGCCACATGGCCAGCACCATGGGCTATCTTCCTCCTCTGAGACAAATGGTTTGGCAAACCATAGACTGGGTATAGTTTTATTGGGCACAGCTGCACCAACTTGTTGACATGCCATCTGTGGTTGCTTTCTGCAATGGCAGAGGTAAGTCTCTGCAACGGCAACTGTGTGGCCTACAAAGGAACATCATGCCCTTTACAGAAGAGGTTTGCCCTCTGCTGACCTGGACCTGTAGCCAGTCCTCTCCACCTTTAACCCATAGAATACACTATTTCCAGATTAATCTCATTTTAAGTTTTTCTCAAAACTGAGATTGATGTCCTTTGCTATAATAGGCCCACCCAGACAGATTAAATACATATAGCCCAACAGATGTAAGTGACAATAGAGAATAATGTGGTCTGCTGTCATTTGGAGACTAACTCCCCACTATTTAAAGGGAGCCTGTGTTTCAGCACCTTATTGTTAAGGGATGCCTGCCGCTAACACTTTTAATTTTTAGGCACTGACGATTGAACCCAAGACCTTGCACATGTTAAGCATGTACTCTGCTGTGTACTCTGTCCTCTGCCCCATCATTTGAATTTGCACCAAATTATGTTTGTCTTTGATTTTAAGTGCTAACACACCTAGCACAGGGCCTGGCTTCCAGTCTTGCCCACCACGCTTCCTCAGCTATTTATTGCAGGCCTCATTTCTGATGAATCCAGAGCCAGGAGGCTGCTGTGTCTCATCACTCCTGCACACGTCATTCCTGACAGCAGGCAGCCACTAACCCCTTTCCTGCCTGTATGACAGGGACATAACCTTTATGAGCTTAACTATAAAACTAGCCAAACAGAGGCAACATTACTGTGCCCAAAGACTTACTATAAATATGCGACTTAGAACCTGGTTTTGGCCCAATCTTGCCATTCAAACCTGTGTTATATTAGGCATCTAACCTGCAAGTAATGCAAGTTGCCATCTATGTAAAATGTCTTACTTTTTACAGCACAGGGTTATTTTAAGGATAAAATGTGGCTAACTGATCAGCATGGGCTTTGAAAACATTAAAGTCCTATTTTATAATGAGAAAAAAAATGCTCATATTTTTCAGCTATTTCTTGTCAGCAGGCAATTCAGGAAAATATCTTAAAATTCATACAGCACAATCCAAAGAATACAGAATCTTTCCAGCTGAAGACTCCCTTATCCAATTTTCTCCTCTTTAAAACAGAAAATTCTTAAAAGACTCTTTTGGAAATATTTTATACATATGCACTCACCTATACAGACTCATTTGTTTTGCTATAGTGTGGCATTTAAGTGCAATGCCTTTCTTCCCTCAGTCCCATGTTTTGTATAACGTAACCCTATTGGTGCTGAACTGCAGTTTACTGAATCAACTTTTTAGTGGCTCCTTTTTCAAATACTCCATGATCCCTAGATTACATACCAGTGATATTAGACAAAGCCAAGGAATCCATAGAATCTCGAACACTCTGCTCTGGTTTCAAGTCTGACAAACACTCCAGGGAATCTTCATACCACTGTGTTTGTTCGTGATTATATCCTGAAGCGCCATGGTCCAGATCCAATTCCTGGAGCCTCCTACTGCTTGCAGGGCCTGGGTGGCTGCCATACGCAGAATCACCCAGTCCATCTTGTGACTGGGCCCAGTACATATCAGATTGGTATTTTTTACTTGCAAGGCTCTGGTGATTTTGCTTTAACTCAGTCTTAGTTTGAACCATGTTATCAGATATCCAATGCTCGCTGGCTCTAATGTCCATCTCGCTGGGCTGCTGCTGAAAGAGGCTTTTATCACCGAACTTGAGGAGGAGCTGGGTCATGTAATCTTCATGCTCAGCCCATTCTTCGGGGTCTTCAGGGGTTTCTTGATCTACTCTGCCTTTCCAGAATTCTTCATTGGCAAAACCTGCTCCTTGCCTGGAGAGACTCAGATCATCCAGCTTCCGAGAAAGGGTGTCCTCAGCATTGCCTGAAAGACCCGGAAACTTATAGTTGAGAGCAGGGGACAGGAGGAGAGACTGTCTGCACTGATCTGCCGACCGACTGCTTTTGCCCATGCGGATGCTTCTTCTGGAGTCTCGTGATCGGGCTGACTGAAATGCAGAGTCAGAAGAATCAGAGGCGTGGACATCTTCGCCCAGGCTGCAGGTTTTTGAGCAGTAAATCTGACCTTGTTTGGGAAGGAAGGGGCATCCCAACAGAGAGGTCTTACACTGGGCACAGGAAAAGCACGCCTCGGTGGCATGCCAGTGCTGGCCGTCATAGGTCATCTGTGCGTGGTCCACGCCTGTTTTGAGGAAGGATAGGAAAACGGTTACAGCTTACTGCTAGAAATGAAGGAAGAGACCGGAAACAATCAACTGTGAACAAGAGGGAACTCTTGGGTGAGGAAAATGTTCTGTCTCGATCATGGTGTGGTTTACACAGATACAATTAACCCTCGTTGTTTTTAGAGTTTGTATTTGTGAATTTGCCTACTCACTAAAATTTAACTCAGAAATCAGTATCCATAACACTTTCATGGTTATTCACAAGATGTGCAGAGTGGCAAAAATTTAAACACAACCCTCACTGAGGTCAAACAAAGGGATGCTCTGCTTTTGGTTTCAGCACCTATACTATAAACAAGTTTCCTGTTCATGGTCAATTTAGTGCTATGCTTTTTGCATTTTTGTGCTTTGTGTTGGCATCATTTTGCTGCTTAAAGTGGCCCCCAAGCATAATGCTGAACTGCTGTCTAGTGTTCCTAAGCTCGAGGTGCCTTATAGGAGAAATGCGAGTATTACATAAGCTCCTAATCATGAGTGGTGGTGCTGTTGGCTGTGAGATCAGTGTTTATCAGCCAGCAATATGAAAAGTGGCTTCCACCCAGAACACACATGAAAACAAAGTTATGCATTGATGGCTTGATGAAAATGTGATGGGGCGTAGCTCAGTGGCAGAACACTTTTCAAGCATGTGTAAGGCCCTGGGTTTGATCCCCAGGCTCCCAGAAACTTTGCCCTTGGATTTCCTCTGAAGAAGAGCAATGGTTCAGTATTCACTAGGGCACCGTTCACTGCTGTGAATAACCAGAATCGACCATATATCCATTTGTCAGAACTTAAACCAAAACATTTAAGATCTGTACATTTCACTATGTGGTAATTATACCTCCATTTTCAAAAAAGTAAATGAAAAAATGAGGTTGTGGATAATCATATGATTAATGGATACATATAAGATTGGGGATCTGGGAGAAAGGAATACAAGAACTCTTCCCCCGCCGCCCCCCAGTACTGAGGGTTGAACCCAGGGCCTCTTGCTTGCATGCTTTGCAAGTGCTGTAGCACTGAGCTGCACCCCTGCACCCTCAGCCCTTTTTTTTTTTTTTTGTGGTACTGGAGGTTGAACCCAGAGCCTCGCGCCTGCATGCTCTGCAAGTGCTGGGCCACTGAGCTGCGCCCCCAGCCCATTTTTTTGCTTTTTTGAGATAGGGTCTCACTAAATTACGCAGATTGCCTCTGGTCTCGAACACGCAATCCTTCTGCCTCTGCCTCCCCAGCTGCGCGCCACCAAGCCCATTTTATTATTTTTTTTAGTTTTTTTTTTTTTTTTAGTTTTTTTGAGACAGGGTCTTGCTAAATTATGCAAATTGCCTCTGGTCTCAAACTTGCAATCCTCCTGTCTCTGCCTCCCAAGGTGCTAGGATTACAAGCATGTGCCACCGTGCCCAGTTCCACAAACTCTTTAATATCTTTTCTATAAATTTAAATTTACTCTAAAATAAAAAGTTTGAGATAAAGAAATTTCCTTTCCTACCATCATCCTTTCCCACAGGGCAGCCAGGCTTGGGGCATAGACAGGGACTTACCGATATGTTCTCCACAGGTTTCACAGTACTCGGCATAGAGAGACTCAAAACATCCACAGCAGAAGGGACGGCCATCCTTCATGATATACCGCTGTCCTCCTAGCACTGTTTCACACTCAAGGCAGCAAAAGTGTTTCATGTGCCAGTGGCGGCCCTCAGCTTCTGTGCACTCATCAGCAAAGATTATCTTCAAAAGGAAACATGAAATCATCAGGTGAAAGGAAATCAACAGCAACTGCTGGAAAGGCCAAGCATCTGTTTTCTGGAAAGCTGGCTCTTGAGTCAGAACTAGGTAGGGGCTCGGCAGGAAGGGCCCTGGTGCAGCCATGGTCACCATCTTTGGAACTCCCTAGATGGCAGCCTTCATGGCTACAGCCCCCAAGAGAAGGCAGAAAGTCAGCTGGCAGACAGCTTTTCTCCTCCTGCCGCAATAGGATGACCAGCCTGTGCCTGAAGGTGGAGGGGCGGGGTACGGGTGTGTGAGGGGTGCATCGCCCAGAAAGATGAGCCAGTCCTGGTCACCGGACAAGGAGCACATCGCATCCCAGCCTGATTGCACCATGGTGGCAAGCGCAGCAGCAGTCTGGACAAGCAGCAGAAGCAAGAGGAGAAGAAAGTAGAGTTTGAGCTGCAGCAGGAAAAACTCACTGAGGAAGAAACAGAACAAGGAGTAGTAGCACGGGTGGCAAAAGGGGTCAAGGAAGACGAGGGGAAAAGGAAGGATGAAACGGAGCAAGTCCTCCCGAGGGTGGAAAAAATACATCAGGAAAAAGCAGCTGCTTCCAGAACTTGAGCAGTACAGATGAGCAGAGCCTGTAGCACAAAAAGCTAGAGAGGAGAAAAAAACATGCAAAATGTGAGGCACTAGAGCAAGAACTAGAAGAGAATAACTGGAAAGTACAGAAGCACAGGGCAGGCAGGCTGCAGGCCAGTTAACTTCCAAGAACAAAGACTCATGAGGAAAGGATGAAACTAAAACAAGAATGACAATGTCAACAAAAAGAACCACACCATCTTGGGTAAGGGGAAGTCCAGGCCAAAACCTTCCTCCTCATAAACAATCCTGGATTAAACTGCAAACTGAACTTTTTACAAAGAAAAGTAGAAAACCTTTGTATAGGAGCTTCATGTTGAAGTGGGTTTTGTTGCTGCTGCTGCTTTTAATCTGCAAAGTTAGCTAGTTCTAATAGGGCTATGCTCTGTGATCCTTTTCTTCCCCCTTTAACATCCATTAATTTAATTCAAATCCTTATCAGATCATTGCTATCTTCTAAAAAGTGATAGTTTTTTACCTGTTTGAGTTCTGAATTAATGGGCTAAAGAACAGATCACTTTGTAACTACAGATGGTCTGATAAGGTTTTTACTGATCCACAGACTTCAGAGTTATACCTTGTTTTCTGTATCATAATGCTGGTTTTGCTGACTTTTGGGGGTTCTAATATATTTATAAAAAAGAAAAAGTGGGTAATTACACTGGAATATTCCCAGAGTATCACTAGACCTGTGTGGTGTGTTATTAAACCTTATGAAACTGTTGCTCTTGATGTTCCTGATACACATAAGGAAAGAACTGGTCAACTTTGACACAGTGTGTGTGTGTATAATTCAGTATTGTCTCTCTATCTGTTTTTATTTCACTGACAAAAACCAGCATTCCCTATTGGTAAATGATTTTGCTGAATAAAGTTTTTAAAAGAAATCAGGTAAATAACCTTATTTCTTCTAGCCACAAGCTTAAATCTATCTTGATTTAGCTACAAAAGAAGAGTAAAAGCTGAGTGTTGAAAAAGCAGAACTAAATAAATGCCCGCTTAAATATGAAAAACATTTCTATACTGGAGGTAATTCATTTATCTTATTTTTGCTTCCTAGTAACACTTCGGGGCTGGGATTTAGCTCATTTGGTAGAGTGCTGCTCCACACTCTGAGGATCTGGGTTTGATCCCCAGCACCACAAAAAATGGGAGAAGGGCATGGCAATCCACTCCCTAAACAATCCCGAAACAGCCACTGAAAACCCTATGAGGGTCGCTGAGTCAGACCCAACTTAATGGCACCTAACAACAACAATAACACTTTAGTGGCACAATCTGGCAAAGAACACACTAATAATGAAATAATTTGGTGGTGTGTGTTTTAATAGAAAACTCATAAAAATGTGGTTGTTGTTGTTGTTGTTAGGTGCTGTCGAGTCGGTATCCAACTCATAGCGACCCTCATAGGGTTTTCAGTGGCTGTTTCGGGATTGCATGTGGAGTCAGCTCTTTTCTCTCTACAAACTCATGTTTGTGCCTTAGAAGTGTACGATTCTTAAGCGTCTCTTTGCTCTCTGAATGCCTCTACTTAAATCTAAAGCATGTATTGTCTCTTATCCCTAATTAATACACTCACTCATTTTATTTAAAAAAAAAATGTGGGGTCAACAATTGTAGCGTCATGGATGCTGGGATTGTATGGACAGGACTTGTGCAGATGATGCTTCATCTGACCTGGTGGGCACCTCTAGAAAGTAGAAACTGAAAAGTTTACTGTGACAGAGTAGAGGAAAGAGACACAGGAGGTGCCCTGGATTAGATCTTGGAATAGAAAAGGGACATTAGTAGAACTGGGGAAATCTAAGAGTCTATAGTTATAGCTACTGGTGTCATAGCAATGTTAATTGTTAGTTTTGATACATATACCACGGTAATGTAAGGTGTTAGCATCGGGGGACCTGGGAGAAAGTTTCCTAAGACCTCTCCAACATCTTTTCAATTTTCTATAAATCTAAAGTTACTTTAAAATAAAAAGCTTAGGAAAAAAATTTCCTTTCATAGCATCATTCCTTCCCACACGCCCAGTACTGACATGCTATGTGTCTTTCCATACCTTTTCTGAGTATATACAAATATACTATGTTTGGTTATCCCTACTGTATTTAAATAAGACCATCTACTACACAGTCTTCTGCAACTCTTTTCCCCACATCTCATGAAGGACGACATACTTGGAAAAGCACAAAGACACTTGTTCCCTCTCTTTATCAGCTACATAGTATTCCATGGTATGAACAGAGTTATCTTAAAAACATACATACTGAACAAAACCCAGGATGCATATGTATTTTGCTTAGATGTTACCAATGGAATAATGTCTTATTATTGGCTTATTTTTCCCAGTGGTAAGGGGTGAAGTTTTTTTTACCTCATCACATGCTGAGCACCGTGGTTTGAGCAGTTCTGCATGGTGCCTCCCACAGTGAATTTTTCCATCCTGATAAAAATAGATGAGGTCGACCAGCAGCTCATTACACGTGAAGCAGACAAAACAGGACGGGTGCCAGCACACTCCAGGGCCCGCACGGGAGGCAAACACTGCAACTTCCCCTCCGTTTATCTTCAGTCCACACTGGAACAAAGATTTCAAGTTAAAACAGACCTTTTTTTAAATGATTGGATTCTCAGCTTTTCCTACTTGATGGTAAATCCCAAATTCATTAGGGAAGCTATTGTTTTCTCCTGTTAGTGATTAAATGGCTCTGTAATACTGGATGATGTGTGATCCTCAACTGTTATGAACCTGCCTCACATACAGCTACCCCAGGTTGTTCTGAGTACAGTCTAATGTGATCCATATTAACAGTGGCTTTCCTAAGCCACCCTCCTGCCAGATACATTTCCCACTCTGAGAACTACCCATAGAGATCCGAATGTCTTCATTATGTTTCTGCGATTTTTAAATAGAAGGCGTCTCCCAGGCATGGCGCGGCTGCACCCCATGTTTACACGTGGGCAGGCTGACTCCCACTGCTTACACAGCAGTGCAGCCAGTTCTAAGTATCAGTCAGTATGAAATAAGCTAGGCTGGCTGTCTTGTTTTTTGGAAGAAGTTTTAGGATGCACACCTGTGCTGGCTGTCACCTGCCCCCCACATCCTCCATCCACATCTCTCCCACCAGCAGTCCCTCCTAGAAAGGACTACCTGCTCACACACGGCGTGCATCACTGCTCTGGACAGGAGTTTAATCGTTCCCCTTCCAAGCGCCTCTTTCTTCCGCTGAGCACTGAACACCTGCAATTCTTTTTTCTCTTCCTCACTCAAAGACTGGCAGTACCGCACCTTCACAGAAAGGAAAACAAAAGCTCCATGGTGGAGTTCAGTCTTTCTCACCCACTCCTTCCTCCCACTTTCCAAAGTCACAGTTTCAGGAAATCAAGTGGCAAGTTTAGCTACCCTGCCTCGAATCTCCTTTTTTAAAATGGCACCATACTTAAACCTTGTAGCTTCTCTAGAAAAGGGGAAATGCAATCTGAAGGGATAGCAGCCTGTTTTACTATTTTTTTAAAATACGAAATGGTTAATTTCAGCTATTTTCTTTTTTGCAATACTGGGGGGTTGGACCCAGGGCCTTGCACATGCTAGACAAGTGCTCTACCACTGAGATGCAGCCCCATCCCCTTTTATGATTTTTATTTTGAGACAGGGTCTTACTAAGTTGTGCAGGCTGCCTCTGGCCTCAAACTTATGATCCTCCTGCTGTGCCTCCAAATAGCTGGGATTACAGGTGGGTGCCACAGTACCACTGACTTAATTTCAACTCTTATCAGTACGAGACATTGGAAAAAGTAAGACATTAACCTTTCCACAAAAGGCTTTAACTTGTTAATTGCTACTTTCACTTCACATTCTGCAGGCTCTCAACTTAACTTCTGAGCCTGAGCTACCATAAAGCATTCACCCTGGACCTGGAGACAGAGAAATCTCAGGAACTTGTGGCTCCTGATAATTAGTGGGTGGCTGCAAACACTGTAAAAACCAACTTGTGTTAAGTTTATTGCACTGACACCCTTTTCTCTCTTCTCTTAAAGAATGGAAAGCTGTATTCTCGGGCCAAATTTTAACTGAATGAAGACCAAAGAAAGGCCTACCCAGTGATGAGCTGGGATTTATGAGAGGCATCTAGGTGCTTATCCTGTCTTTTTTGTTTTGTTTTGTTTTTTTCCTCTAATTAGCCTTCTTCCTGTTACTTTACCTCATTATCATGTGGTGGCAACTGGTACAAAAGCTGTTTAATCCGATGTTTCTCTCCAGGGCTGTTAACATAAGGAACCTTTTCCTCTGGCAAGCACGCAAAATAGAGCTGGATCTACATAACCGACAGAGAATGAAGTTAGCATACAGAGACTGAAGTCTTAGCTTACTCAATCTTTAAGAGTTACCTTTCCTTTGGTACAGGATTTGGCCCCTTGGAGCTAATGAGAAGACCAGCTGAGCCAACTCAGCAGAACTGCAAACCTGCAGATAACTAGCATCCAGCTGCTAAATTGCTCTTCAGGAATGCAATTTGTAGTGACAATTAAGGGCATCATAAATTATGCATCATAAAATATGCACATTAATGTTATTATTCTTCAGCCAGTCTTCCAAGGGTCAGCTAACTGATCGGTGGAGTCCTGGGTGAATTCTGCAGATGACCACACAGGCTGTGTGACACTGTCCAAAATCCAGCCACTAAACAAACACATTTAATTTACTCTCTGAATTTTACATGTTCCAAAGACAAAAGCTGTTTTGTCAAGTCCAACTGCTCCCTGATCACATTCTCTCAAGCATCAGCTCTCACATCTTCCAAAGGTGCCACTTTCTAAAATTTCTGGAGTCAGTTTTCCCAAGGAAACTGGAGCCATGTTGAGCTGTACTTACTTGACTTTGAAAGGAGAACGTAATTTTTATTTTTTTATTGTCTTGAAGTAAGGAATGAATACTGCTAAGGAAACTGTAATGCTGAGATGGAATGAAAGGGATTCAAAGAGAAAAGATTAGGAAATTTGGGACCTGTCTGAGCACTATCAATCAGTACCAAACAAACAAAACCTACCCACCCTAAGATGTAAAAGGGGTTCTAATGAGTAGTTTCTCAAAATACTCTCCCTATCTGCTACAATAGCAATTTTTCTCCATTGTATCAGGTCTAGAAGCTTTTTACAGTTACAAATGCTTATTCAATACCAGCTATATGTTCTAGGCCCTGGGTGAATAAGAATACCCTATTCTTAGAGGAGTTCACAAGAGCCATAACTCAGAAGCAACCATATACGCAATTATCATCTTTAATTTCAAAAGATACTCTTACAATATCTATCACCAGTATTTTTCAACAAGTTCATCATTATAAGGATATTGGGAAAATATAAATAGGCTTATAGATTTTCTCATATTCCCTAAAATAACAATAAAAAGGCACAAAATTAAGTCTAATATTTTTTCAATCCTCATGTGTGGCGACAGACTCTTACATGCAAAGTTATCAAAGGTTAAATTTCTAGGCAGCACCACTTTAGATGGATTCTTAGGGGTCTCTCTTCCAAAGCAAAAGCACTGCTGAGAACCGCCTGGAAGCTGCCCTTTTATTACTTTTTTGTTGTCACTGAAGTGTTTTGTTTTTTCCAGTGCCAGGGACTTGCATGTGCTAGACAAGTGCTCTGCCACTTAGCCACATTCTAATAGCTTTTTCAGGAACCTATGCAAAAACCACCCACTAGCCATCAACACAAGAGGAAGACTTTTTCAGGCGTAAATAAGAGACCAGCAAGAGGTCTTTGCAAGGCTTCAAACTTGAGACTTGTATTTGAAAGAAAAATGCCATGGGAAGAGCTGGAACACTGTCCCCCACTGATAAGAAATTATGCAGTTTCCCACATTTGGCAAAGGAGTAGTGGTCAGCACATCTGCTGTGCAATGGATGAACCTCATCCTGGGAAAACCACCTTTGTGATCAGGATATCTCCCCTGCCAGGGTCAGCATGTCACTGAAGTTTTAAAACAGGTAAATTCCTCTCCCGCCTTGAAGCGAGACTCATCAGAAACCCAGGTAACAAATGCACATGCAGTACTCTGGGTCTTATCCATCATGAGAGCCAAACCAGCATCACTGTGGGGCAGCTGGACCTGTGAGTACAAAGAGATGGAAAACTTCCATGGAGATCCTAATGGGACCTTAGAGCAAAATTTCAAACCAACCAAAGAGGAGTGAGAGCAGAGGGGGGAGTGCCAGGCGGCAGTGATGTTCTATACTTATATTTATTTGTATCTATATTTATTTGCAGAAATGAGGGTCGACTACAGGGCCCCACACATGCTAGGCAAGTGCTCTAGCACTGAGCCACTCCCCTAGCCCCTTTTTCATTTTTTATTTTAAGACAGATCTCGCTAAGGTGGGTAGGCTGCCTCTGGCCTCAAACTCACGACCCTCCTGCCTCAGCCTCCCGAGTTGCTGGGATTATGTATATGCACCATTGTCCTGTGCTTGTTCTACACATTTCTAAAATGGTATTTTGAAGTCTCAAATTATGCTGGAAAGCAAACAAAACAGGATGACTGGGTTCTCACCTGTTCGGGCCTCAGGCCTGGGGGCACCCAAGCGTACTCTTCCAATGCACAGCCAGAATCATCATCTGATGTGGAACTTCTCTGACAACCAAAGGCCAGCTTGCTCATTTTGGGCTCCATCTCCAAAGGCATAATAATAAAGTTAAAAACCCAGCTTCTCAGTCACAGGACATCCGATAATGGCTACTACAAACAATATAAGAAAAATAAATAAATAAAAACCTGAAGGTGTTACTCTTGCCCTCTAAGAGCTTTTACTGACTGGTTGTTTATATACAGTTGGGACCAAAGAAAGTCATCAAAATTACTCATGTCATCACCTTCCAATCCCCAGGGCTGCTGAAACTTAAAATCAAGGGCTGTATAGTTCAAAAACTGCTCCCTTACCAGCTCAGTACTTCAAAAAATAGCACCAAAACTTGTTTCCAGTTCCTTCGAAAGGTGTCTCTGTACACAATTCATTGGAAAGGTACTCAAGAAAGCTGCTTTGTTTACTTTTTGCCCTCAAATGAAATCCCTGTGAAGTCCTAAGAGTTGTGGAAGGAAGTGTGAGGAACTGGGCCATCTGCCTTGCCTGCTGCTATGCACCATGAAAAATTGTTACAGCGGCTCCGCCCAGCTCCCCATATTTCCTAAACAATTCCCAACAGAGGCAGCGCGGCCTGCTGAGAGTGGGTCTGTGGGCCAAACTAAGATTTCAGACTTGTTATCATGACACTAAGTTTACACACCGAACAGAAACAGCACAGTTAAATCCTTGTATAGCACACTAACTCCTCAAGCCTTTACTAAGACTAAAGTAAGCCAGGCGTTCATCAATGAATTCCTTATACAAACTAATTGAATACAGCGGTAGTGTGGTGACTATTAATGTTTAATTGTGTTATAAGCCAGCATTTATTGAAAAGTCATGCAGTACCTATGGTATGTAAATGCTATTAGCACACTATTGGCCAAAGTAAGATGTTAAATCCTCTGAATGAAAAGCTTCCTCAGATTCGAGGTGATAAAGGTGTGAAGATAATGTTCCTTGCCCTAAGGCGCAGAAACTTTGTTATCGCTATGTATCATCTTCATAAGTATCTTCTGATTCTTAAAAATCATCTCACTGGAGGGGCTGAGAAAAAAAATAAGAACTTTCAGAATGAGAAGGAACTTTTCAGACTTGCCCCATTCCCCTAAAAACATGTAAAGAAAGAAAATTGTAATTAGCCCAACCCAATCATTTTAGATAGAAGGATGTGGCAGTCCACTCCCAAAGCAATCCTGAAGCAATAAGCCACTGAAAACCCTATGAAGGTCCCTGAGTTGGACCCCACTTGATCATACCTAACAACAATCATTTTAGAGAAAACAAGAGTCAGAGAAGGTAAGTGACTTGCCCATGGTCATATAGCTAAAAGCCAGATTCAGACTTTCAAAAATTCTTCTGCCTTAACTAATGTTCTCATTTGCTTAAACCTGTGGGAAAGGTAGTAAAAAACCTAGAGATTCAGTCCAAGATGGAGTCACCTTTCAGCAACAATCCCAGAATGCTGCTATAAATACTTAGTGTTAGAAAATGTTACCTATTAAAATCTGTGGTTGCCAGAATTTAGTTTTTCTTTTATAAATCAAAGAGCATTTAACACTTAACTGGATTGTGCCCTAACTAGAACATAACTAGTGACATCAAGTTACTAAGACTGGTGTCCTTGTACAGGTATGTTTAGGATGTGTAAGTGTTTCTATTTGTTGCAAGTGGCTTTATGCTTTAGTTTAAGCCTTTCTTATTTTAACTGTTTTGGTTTCAAAATGTATATTTATTAACATTTGATATATGAAATTAAAACTCTTGTACTACAATTTGTTAAATTGATAGTAATATGAAAACATCTTTGGTACTTAAAATGAAAGTCACTTGATATTTTTTAATGAAACTTTACTCAATTATGGATAAAAGACAAAATATGAAATATTAACTTCCAAAGTTAATATCACAGTTTCTTCACACTGGAACACTTTTCTGTTTCTGGAACACTTTAAGCAGACAGGCTTTTCCCACTAAGTACATGAATAAAATTGTAAGAGACACTTATAAACTGCTTTTACTAAAAAGCATTACAGATCCCCAAGAGGCATCTGAAGGTCTCAAGCCCTTGTCCTAACCCTGCAGCTGCTTTGGAACTGGGAAACAGAATCATCCATGTAACTTGCATCTTCATCTTTTTCATCTAATTCAAAATTTGTTGTACAAACTTGGGAAATTAAGGATCCTCAGGCTTCATAGACATAGGAGATCATTTGTATGCATAAGAATACTGCATAAAAATAGAGGGATAATAAGTTTTTTAAAAAAACTAACACACCCAGTGACATCAGGTCTCAGAGACCAAAAGCCTTTTTATCTCATACCACTAGGTGTTATTAGATGCAGTCAAGTCAGGTCCAATTCATAGCAACCTCATATACAACACAACGGAACACTCCCTGATGCTGTGCCATGCCTGGCACTGTGTCAGGGCTTTTTTGCTATTCATAGGGTTTTCAATGGCTGATTGGTTTCGGGATTGTTTTGGGAGTGGGCTACTATGTCCTTCTCCCATTTTTATGGTGCTGGGGCTCTAACCCAGGGCCTCAGAGAGCACAGAGCTGCATTCTACCAGCTGAGCTAAACCCTAGCCCCTCATACCACTTACAGAATCAAAATCACACACACAACTACCTGACAAGTAGTCCTAAATTAGTGTGTACCAGGTGAACGTAAAAACACCACTCAGGTGTGCTAGACCCAATCACCACCAGTTAAATGTTAAAAATTCAAATTCAAATAGTTCACAAACAGAAGATGAAGAGTCTCAGGGCTGCAATCTTTCCTAGCAGTAAGTAGGAACAATGCCACACAGGAGATACCAGCCCAACTAATAAATTTAACTTTCACTCAGAACAGGTTAGATGACTTCATTTCCCACACTACCATTGGGAGGTTATGGCCTTCTAAACAAGTCATCATTTCACATAGGTGTGATGCATTCATGTCTTGACTTAGGAAAGGCTTTCCAAACATAGGCACATTCCACTGGCTCCCCAATAAAAAAGGATGTGTTAATGAAAGTCAGAAAATGTCTTGGATCTAAGTCTTTCCCTTTTGTTCAGGGGTGGGGGGGCACCTCCAACATGCCAAAGAAAGAAAAATAGGGGTTGAGATTTGAATTAGTAACTCAAAAGCCCCCACCAGGAGGACTACTGCTTTCAATGCAATTTATCCTTAATCATAAACATTTGTCCCCTGCTAAATCCGGCTAGGGCAGAGACACTGTGTTATGTGCTCTGCAGACTTTCAAAAAGCATACATATTAATAAGCAGGACCTAAAAATTAAATATCATTCCATTATAAAACAAGAGAAAACACCACAAATTATCTTTAACTTTGGATTAATCCAAATTAACTTTGGATTTCTCCAAGCTAGCTGAAAAATAGACTGCCAAAGATCTGAATTACTATTACAGCTGTGCTCCTTGATTAGCCTTTGTGAAAACGGAGTAGATTGCTATCCTAATCCAAGCAAATCAACTCTCTCCTCCCAGTCACCTGGATGTGCTGGCCCTATCTCAAACCTGTATTTCTCACACATGATTCCAGCCTTTCAACAAACTACGGTGAGGACTGTCATTCAGGGACAACCTGAAGGGTACAACCTTAGGAACACGAAGGACACAATAGTTTTTCCCCTCAGCATGGCTTTCAGTTTTATTTAGTAGCACTCTGACTGCTTACTCCTTTGTGCCTAGCCGAGTACTACTGGAGAGTTGCAGTATTGAATCACCATGTCATGCACCCAGTGTAGGTGGTATCTCACTTAATAGATAAGGAAACAGCTTCAGAGCGATTTGCCTCAAGGTCAGCTGTCCAAAGTCAGTAACTAATAAGCAGTGGCTTTAGGACTAGAACCATCTGTGATCCCTGTGATCATAAACCCCTCCAACCCGCCCTGCCTCCTAGGGGTGGGAGCTGATCAAGGCACTTTCCTTTTGTTTCATGCCGTAGCTGGGCGACCTGCACTGCAGACACGCAAAACCACACAGAGAGAAGGCAGTCCATCTGCCACAGAAAACAAAGTACACAATCAGCAAGGATTATAAGAATTCAATGGCCTCATGAGTGGCTGGTTCCATTTATTCATTGGAGAAAGACTTTTCATATTTCCTTTATATCGGAAGACAATTACTTACAATGACAAGACGTTACACTTATCAGAAAGTTCTCAGTGCTGACCAAAACCCAAATATGAAAAACAAAGTCACATATCATGACCTCCATTGGACCAGGTTGTGGTAAGAGATGCTAGGTTACCACTAGCTTCTTTTCCTTCACCTGATGACACAAAACCTTGAATTTGGATTTTCCCTATTTATTAAGATTCTGTGTTCTTGCCAGGAGGCCCAGAGAGTTTATTCTTAGGCACAGTGTATCACTAACTCATAATGCGTTGGGTGACAGGAGCTGGCTGCTCTGAGCATAACTCCTGTGCTACAATAAAAGTGATAGATAAAAATGAGATTTCTCACTTAGGCTTTCACATTATTATGTGGTATTTACTTTGGCAGCACAAAAGAGAGATGGGCCATGGGTATTACTTATGATCCAGGGTCTTCTGATACTTAACCATGGTTGTATTTGGTCTACTAAAATACCATCTTTCAGGCCAATCAGATGAAGCCATGGGAGGCCTAATAGAAAAATCACAGTAACTTCATTTTTAGGTGTTGTCTGTTAAAATTGATCATGTGAAATAGCTGTAATCAGGTTTGTAGAACACTCTGAGTTGTACTGGAAGTGGAACAATTCAAAGTCTGGGGTTATGCTTCAGAGCAAAACATTTTTTCATCAGGCCTTTTTTCTTCCCCTTTCACAGACTACCTTTAGATGGATAACAGTGGCCCTGCACTTTACTATTTTTTGTTAATTTTAATTTTGATGTAATTTCAAATTTCAGGAAGGTTGCAAGATGTATCAATTGTTCACATTTTGCTCCATTTGCTTTACTATAATCATCCTTTCCCTTCCCCCACCACTCTTTGAAGTTCTTAAGAGTTTTTATGCCTTACATAAAACCCAGTTAAAATAAATGTAACTTTAAAAAAATTATTCGAAAACACCACCTCCACCCAAAAACTACATGTAAGGGGATTAGGGATGTGATTCAATGGTAAAATGTGAGTTTACCATGTGTGAAGTCCTGGGTTCAATCCCCAGCAACCCCCTTCCCTCAAACAAACACTATCACCACCAAGGAAACAAACAGAATGAAAAGTCAAAATAGCTCAAACCATCAGTACTCTGTGATTGTTCTAAGGCAGGTTTACTGTCTTGGTCTTGACTGACAACAATGCATTAACTGATTCTGTACTAGGTTTGGAAATGAATGGAGTCCCACCACTCTGGTGTCTATAATTATGAATATAAGTAAATCTCATAATAAAGGGTAAGTACAATAATTTTTGGGAATGGGTTTATTCTGGTTCCAAACAGAGTCTGACCATTAGGGAAATGTGTAAAGGAGGCAAAACTTTTAATGGCTAATAACACCGTCAGAGATGGCACTGATAAGGTCAAGCACCAACAGGTATTTGAATATAATTCAAGCAAATTTTTTGTGTTCTTTGCAGACACCATTTTGAAGACTACGTGCCAACACTCAGAAATGAAGGATGAACAGAAGAAAGGGGGATGGGAAGTTGGTAGAGAGCTGGGACACTTTTTTCTTAGATAAGGATTAGTCCAGGGGTACCCCATGCAAGCTATGCCAGAGAAAATGGAACTCCATTTACCTCCTTTGTCCTTTCTCTCCCCTCGTCCTTGAAAACAGCTAAATCGCTACTTCTCTCCATTTAAAAAGAACCAAACACACAGCTTGCTGATGTATGACTTCTCAATCATCATATAATTGTCAAGAGAACATGTGACCCCAGAGGTAAGATCAATACTTGGGGATGAGATCTGGTGTTCTCCACATTCAGTAAACTCAGCCTGAAGTATCTGTACCTTTGGCAAGTCATCAAACATCTGGAGACCTGGTTCCTTTTTTTTGAAGTACTGGGGAGTTGAACCTGAGGCCTCATACATGCTTTCTGTAAGCGCTCAACTACTGAGCTGCACCCCTGTCCTATTTTTTAACTTTGTGTTTTGAGACAGGGTCTTGCTAAATTACACAGGCTGCCTCTGGCTTTGAACTTGCAATCCGCCTACTTCTGCTTCCCAAGTCACTGGGATTAAAGGCATTTGCCAACCTGCCCAGCTGAGAGACCTGGTTCTTAAAAATAACAACTAGTCTCCTTCCTAGAATGTCAATGTTTATGCGCTCCATTTCTTTTTTAACAATTTCTAATTTGCCTAGATTCATACTACGTACACCCCATGTTCCAATTATTAATGGATGTTTACGGTTGTTTCAATAAATGGAAAGATTGAGGTTGTCCAAGATTTTGCTTGGCTTGGCTCTATAATCAACACCCGTGGAAGCCGCAGTCAAGAAATCAAAAGACGCATTGCTCTAGGAAAAGCTGTGGCAAAAGATCTCTTTAGAGTATTGAAAAGCAAAGATGTCACATTGAAGATGAAGGTGCGTCTGACTCATGCCGTGGTATTTGCAGTGGCATCATACGGTTGTGAAAGCTGGACATTGAACAAAAGAGACAGAAAAAGAATTGATGCTTTTGAATTGTGGTGCTGGAGACTTCTATTGAATATACCATGGACTGCCAAAAGAACCAACAAATCTGTCCTAGAAGAAGTGCAACCAGAGTGCTCCTTGGAAGCAAGAATGGCCAAACTGCATCTTACATATTTCGGACATGTAGTGAGGAGAGATCAATCCCTGGAGAAGGACATCATGTTTGGGAGAGTGGCAGGTCAACGCAAAAGAGGAAAACCCTCCACCAGATGGATTGACACAGTGTGTGCAACAATGGGCTCAAACATAAATAAGATCTTTTGCCTGGCACAGAATCGGCAAGTGTTTCGATCCGCTGTACATAGGGTCGCTATGAGTCGGACTCGACTTGACAGCACCTAACAACAACAACAACAACTCTCCTTCCAAAGATGGTTGAATGATGCAAAAGTTTTAAATCAGGAAAGAATTATATGAACATAAAGAGATTTACTATTGCAGTGTGCCAACTGGCACTATACTTCCACTGTGACTATATAGTTTCTTTTCTAACTTTTTTATTAGTAATTTTTAATGTATACCTTAATGGGTCTCACTGTGAATTTCCATACATATATTTCATTGTATATTGCTCATGTTAACTCCCCCCTTACCTCTCATGACCCTCCTCCTCTATCCCTCCCTCCCCACCAATGGTCTCCTTTCTACCTGCTTGTCTTTTTAGTGAGTACATCTATATATGCACATTCCGATTTTGCCATAAGGGCAACATACGTGATTACATAGATCTTGAAGCTGACCTGTGATGTTCAGAATAGGAAAAACATGTTAATAACAAAGGAAGACCTCATGTTGACACCTGTTTCACCTTCTTTTTGTGTTCAGGAGGGCTCTAGCCTTCTGAAGGGCAAACAATTTTGCCAAGTTATTGGCCACCATTTCCAGCTGCCTTGGAAGCAACTGGCAACTAGTCCTCACAAAAACCTCAGATACCACACATAGAACATGTATAATGGTTTAATGGAGCATGGCGGGGTCTTTCCAGTTGTCTTAGGCTGAGCAACAACTCTAAATACCTCTTGCTACATGCTTGGTTGTTGAGGGGTCCTTGTCCCCAAATGAGAGCACAGTCTTATTCATCCTTACTCATAGCGAAGGAGCCTCATGAAATTTAATTTCTAGATTCACTCATTCTATTCACTCATTGATCCCTGTATTTAAAGGTCACTATTGGTGGGTTCTGGTGACTATCGAAAAGGAGAAATTGACATTTATTCCATTGAAGGCCAGGACTCAAAAAGAAAATACGTAGCCAGTGTGGTAAAAATGCTTCCAAATTCCATTATGTATTTCTCAAATGGTGGCATGTGTGTAAATTATATGTGATTTAACCTTTGTCTGATCACTTATTTTCATTTCACTTTGAGCACAGTGGAAGGCACATTGGCTTCAGGATTTAAGGAACAGCAGTTCCTTGAACTCCCATTCAGCTGGGTGTGACCTGGGAACCTGGTTCCCCGCCTAGAATATGAGGGTGGTTTAGGGATATCTCATCCTGAGGAGCTGTTGCTCAGAACTGCACAGTCCCTGACCTAGAAATTTATGAGTGACAAACTTTCTGTATGATTTTTTCTCTCCACTGTTATGTTTTGATTCCTGCTACTACTATCTTTTTTATTAAATAGCCTTTCCCGTTAATCTACAATCAACAACCTCTAAACCTTTTTTTTCCTTTAATTTGTTGCTTCCAGGATTCTGTCACCTTTCTCACCTTTCTCACCTTTCTCCACAGAGGTGAGGTCTGCGGAGGAGGCTGAGCACCACACGGACAGACTGCTCCTTTCTGGCAGAGTCTTGCGGGACAATTAGACACAATAAGAACAGTTTCTAGCGCAATTGCTGTGCATGGCAGACCTACTACAGACTCTCTCTGGGGGGGTTGAATATTATCCCACCCACAAGAGGATTTGGTTCTCCCAAGTGGTCTCCCAAGTGGGCGGAAAGCTGTGCTGCGCCCCTAGCCCATAGTTTTTACTTTTTGAGACAGGGGCTTGCTGGGTTGCACAGACTGCCTCTTATCTCGGGCTTGTGGTCCTCCTGTCTCCGCCCCCCGAGCCTCTAGGATTGCAGGCGTGCACCACCACACCTGACTAGAAGTGTTTAATAAGTGTGTGTGAGCGTGTATGCATGGTTTTGTTTTGTTTTTGTTTTGATTTTTTTGTTTGTTTGTTTCATGGGGTTTTTGTTTTGTTTTGTTTTGGTTTGGTTTTTTTGTTGTTTTTTGATTTTGTTGTTTTGTATGGGGGTATGAAACCAGGGTCTTGCGCCTATTCGCTTTGTAGGTGCTGGACCGCCACGCTTCGCCCCCAGCCCATATTTTTACTTTTTGACACAGGGTCTCTCTGGGTTGCGCAGGCTGC
>VMDO01013330.1:0-58660 GCA_007922755.1 Pedetes capensis
CTTAATTAATGTAACTAAAAGAAAATATGCTTTATAGAAATATCATTTATCATTAAGTTTATTCTACACGTAAATTTTATACACATACAAAAATTACTAATAATGTATACAACAGATAATTCTAGACTGATTCTATAACTTATCTATTTTACTTTGGACATGTTATTTAATCTGTATAGATATAAATTAATTATCTAAGAAATGATAAATTTGATATAATTCCTAGGGTCTCTTTAAGTAACAAGATCCCAAAAATGAAAGAAAATTAATTTACTTTTAATATTAAATCTCAGTGTTCTCAATCAAACCAATCTCTTAATCCCTCTTAATAAAGAAATTAAAAGCCAGGCTCTGTGGTACATGCTGATAACTACAGCAACCAAGGAGGCGGAGGCAGGAGGATCACAAGTTTGAAGCTAGACGTAGCCTGCACAACTTAGGGAGACTCTGTCTTAAAATTAAAAAATAAAAAATAATACAAGGGGCTGGAGGTGCAACTCAGTAGTAGAGCACTTGCCTATCACCCATGAGGCCCTGGGTTCAATCCCCCTGTACTGAAAAAAAGAAAGGAAGAAGGAGAAAGGTGAGGGAAAGTTGTAAATAAGACTCATTCTCCCTTGTTGAGTCTTACTAAGACTTTAAAAAGGTACCTTTGCTTCTAGAAGATTTCCTCGAAGCTGTTGGTTTTGATGTTTCTTTGACTCTTTTTTTCTTAGTTCCTTTTATTTGTCCTGGCCCAGATGCAGAATCAGAATCAGAAGAGTCAAGTTTGACTTGACGATGCCTTCTTGACTTGGATGCCTTAAGGGTTAGAAACCCAATTAACCACAATAGTTATAAAACGAATCCAAGTAACAAATTGTACAGAAGATAAAATACACAAAGGAGAGGAAAAATTTACAGAAATACTTGTCATAAAGTATTTTACTATTACACTGGCTGGCTTTACGTATAACTTGTACATGTCACAGTCTTTTACCTTTAGGACAGTTTCCTGCAGTTGTCATCACCATCCATTCACGGGAGGTTAAAATGAAATTTTTCTCTTATCTGGAATAGCTGGGAAATGGAGGTGTAGACACAAATACTGTTTTAGTCCTATTCCTAATAACCTACTCCCTCCCTCTTCATTCTAATAACAACTTCACTTTCCTTAGGTGGTTGTTATTGGTGGTGTTGTTAGGTGGCATAGAGTCAGTGTCCAACTCATAGCATCCACCCTATATTTTGAGTGGACCTACTTCATGTCTGGATCTGAATATGGCCATAGGGTTCAGATGAGGCCAAAATGAATTTCATATCCCCAGAGTCGACTGTGATTCGTTCAGGGATGGACATGTGATCTGTATCACAGCTAATGAAATTCTACTTTAAAACTATTTAACCATTACAAAGGAAAAAGTTGCTTTGAACCTAAAGCTGTGAAAATGAAAGGCTGGGGCTGTCACAAACAGCACTTTAAAGACAGGGAAAGTAAATAAAAGATGAGAAAAGGAGGATCAGTCCTCACAATATGTGAATCTGAAGCCAGCTAGCCAAAGACTTCCTGATTGTATCAATGAATTCCCTTACTGGCTTAATCAAAAGGTTTGCACTTAATATCACATATGCAATATAGGTATTAATAATTCTTAAAAGTCAAATGCATCTCAACAAAGGGAAAACATCACAATCATGTAATGATATACACTTAATAATTAATGGGGAACATAATATAACTGTATAATGATTCAAAAAATTATTTGATAGTGTTTTAAGAGATACATTAACATCAACTAGGAACAAATATATATGAAAAAAGGTCTGGCTAAAAAGAATTAGGAATAATTCATTCATTATTGTTGGTGCTTTCATTCAATTTTTTTTTTTTCATTTTTTTTTTCATTCAATATTTTATACTCAATTTAGTATGATGCAGCAAATACACCACATCTAACTAATCTAGAGCCATTTTTAGTTTTTAATTATGGTACTTATTTCTTTAATTACAAAATGATAGTACTTTTCCATAAAATAAACATATTCTTAGATTCGTGAGAAATATCCAAGAAAAAAGTATAGAATTTAAGCACATGAATTTATCAGTACACTCTCCTAGAACTCCACCAAAATGAAAGCAAAAGCATAAAAATGTATTAACCCACAAAAAGAGAGCTAATTTAAGTATAACAAAACAACAAAATTTTAGAGTCCACCCAGAGAGTGGGAAAGTAAGCAACAGCTGACTTAACAGAATGAAGAAGGCTAACAACGTAATTGCCTTCATGGAGAAAGTTAACACAAACAAGCTGATCCAACTGCATCAGGAACTGGAGCTATTAGAAATGGACTAAAAAAATAAGTACATGTATTGAAAATATACATAGGGAATAGTGTTCCATTTACTAGTCTCAAAGTTAGGCAAATGACCACCTCCTATAAAAAATAGGACGTCTGCTCTCTGAAGAGACTAAACCAGGGAGTGTAGGCTCAAAAAAGTTGGTGTAGCTGAGGAAGGGGATGAAGCCTGTTAGTGAAAACAGGGCAGTGTGCATAAGGAATAGTAAGCCTCTTGGCTGACTCTATAGCCTCCTAAAACACGGGCAAATTGGGGCTTATTTTTCACCCTCTTCCCCTACCCTCCCTGCCCTGGCAAGGGAAAGATTACTCTCTGGTTAGAAAAAAAGACTAGATCCAAGAAAAAGAAACATAGGAGTTAAAAATCTGTGCCTCCTGTTAGCCTCTCTTAAATATGAAGACTTAAGAGGATCTTCAATCTTCTGGGAAAAAGTCAATAACGTGACAGACCAAAATACACAGCAAAAAAAGTAATTCAAAGGAAATAGGAAACACCAAGTAACTGTAGTTAATATCCTCAAAGAAAAAAAGATTGCATCCTTTGAAAAAATAAAATAAATTTTTTTAGAGGAAGAAACATGAGCTGGGCACCCTGGTACATGCCTGTAATCCCAGGAAATTGTGAGGTTTAGTCAGGAGGATTGTTGAGTTCAAGGCCAGAGGTAGCCTGCATAACTTAGTGAGATCTTGTCTCAAAATAAAAAATAAAAAGGGGCCTGGGGTGCAGTTCAGTGGCAGAGCACTTGCCTAGCATGTGCAAGGTCTGGGGGTCAACCTCCAATACTGTGGGGGGGAAAAAGGAAAAAGAAAATATCAGCACAAATTTTAAAAATCAATACAATGGTTTAGAAGATAATGCTTAAGAAATATCCCTGATAATTTAAAGAAAATAAAAAGAAAAAAGAAAAATAAGAGAAGAAAAAAATGCAGTAAAGCATATCATTAAAGAAACAGTATAAAAAATTTCTCAGAAGCAGAGTGTATCAGATGAAAGGATGGCCACCACAAATGCCAAGAGCAATGAATGAAAATGATCTCCACCCAGTTACAATATCACAGAATTCCTCAACTTCATGGGTGAAGAGAAAACCCCAAACCTTCCAGGATCAAGAATACCAGAAGCTGGAAGATGATAAAGAAAATGGCATCAAAATTACAAGTAAATACCAGAAATATCTCAGAGAGGAAAAGCTAAAGATGGCTACCTCTCCAGGTCAGGAATACGGGGGTGGATTGGACTACATATTTGACTATTGGATCATTATTTGACTTTTAAACTATGTACATGTATGACTTTGATGAAAAATTAAAATGAAATTTAGAAGACATCCAATTTCCAAGCTAAATTTTAAAAGAAATAAGACTTACCTGAACCACAACTGAAAATGCTTTCGATTTTATTTTTGCTAATGATTCTGCCCTTTCACATCTCTGAAAGAAAAATAAACAAGGAGGAAAATCAAAGTTGAAATACACAAACATTAGGTAAAATTATAAATACCCAAGTATGTGTTATGAGAAATAAGATTTGAGACAGAAGGTAAGGTAAAAAAAAACTAACACTCATTAGAACACGTTGATAAACACACACCATATTCTCTAGCACATGTGGCAGGTGGCATATCATCCCCATAAACTCTGATTATTTCAGTCAAGACTCATGGAGAATAATATGAATAAAGCCTTAGTGATCAAGCACAGCCCTTAACTGCCATCCCCTTCTCATCTGTCTAAGCCCAAAGATGGCTCCACATCTCACCCACTAAGACCCATGGAAACTCTTGAAGCAGGAAACAGCAAACAGTAGCTTGAGCGCCAAACCAGTTGAAAGGCTGACAAGAAGTGAGAAAAGACATGACAAAAGCTTATCCTGCCCCTCTAAAAACTGAGGGCACATTCTACCATCATCCTTCCCTTTACCTGCTAAAAACAGTTAATATCCACACTCCCAACCTACACCTGATGTAGTCCTTCACAAGGTTTCCAATAAAGAACAGACTTGCTTTTACAGAGCTCACAATGTAGAATTTTTTCCAATATTTTTATAATATTGAGCAAAGGTCACAATGTTATACAGTATTATAGCCAAACATAAAGAGAAAAGACGCCAACCAAACAACTACCCCTTAAGCAATCATTTAGCAGTTTTCTGACCTCTGGTTCTTGTGAATTTCCTTCCCTCATTTCTTCTCCATCTTTATTTTTTGATTTTAAGGATGGATTCTGGAAAAAAAAACAACAAAGTTATTTGTATATACTACATACACATTTATGATTCCATGAATGTCACAACATTAAAAATAAGTTACTTCTAATTACTTAAGAACTAAAAGATCACATTATTGCAGCATGGTTCACCATCTGACATTAAGATCACATTTAAGTTTCAGAGTAGTTCTAGAATTCATTAAACAACTTAAATCCTTTGAACTAATGAAGGATACAGTAAAGTTTTCTAAGGTTTCAGTAATGCTCATTGAAGAGAGCTTATCTATTAAAAGAGACTACTACCAGATTATTGCATTAAATGCTTATGTCATTTATTATCTATTAGTGACAAAATATTCTAACATTCTAAAATTTGCTATCCTTACTAAAATAAATATGAGTAATCAAATTATTTTCATTTTCCCAAGATTATGATCTCCTTATAACTCCTTTATCTTTTCTAAACTTAAGTTTTAAGCCAGTGTCCTCTACATAATGAAAAGCCAAAAAGTAGCAACAAATCTGAGATAATATATAAATCATAATACCTAGCATTTGTGAGTTGTTGTTGTTGTTAGCTGCCATCAAGTCGTGTCTGACTCATAGTGACCCTCATAGGGTTTTCAATGGCTGATTGTTTTGGGATTGCCTCAAGAGTGGATTGCCACATCTTTCTCCCATTTTTGCAGTTCTGGGAATTGAACTCGGGACCTCAGAGACTGCAGAGCAGTGCTCTACCAACTGAGCTAAATCTTAGCCCAGTATTTGTGAGTATACACACGATAAGTAACTAGAAATTCCTTCTTTTTAACTCTTACTTTTTCCTAGAAGTATTTGCTAAAATGAAATAGCATACTAGTTTCAAAGGTAAATTTGGGAAGGCTGGCATTTTGTTTCATAGTAAAAAAGTTTCTCCAGCTAAAAAAGCTGATATGCAATATAGGCAGTTCCAGCATCAGTATGTTTGGATCAGAAAACTAAACTGAGAATCTGAGCTGATGAGACTTGCAAATGCTTAAGCCACACTAGGTACAGAAAGTGGTAGACAGAGAAGCACATGCCCTATCACAGTGGGCAAAACCACCACTCAGGTCCAGGCATCAGCTGCCATGTAGGAAACTGGGACCCGTGTTACCAGACTTTCTGATTTGTAAGAAAAGTTGGTATTGTGGAATTTTAGATGAAGTCTACAAATATTTACACACTGGCAGTTAGTTCAAATTTTTAAAACAATGTTGGCATCAATTCTGTGCCAAAAAAAACACATCTATATGCCAGATTTAGCTCATAGACTGCCAATTTGCAACCTCTGGAAAATACCAAATTACAAAGATTACATAACTCTATTATATATATATATGTATATATATATATATTGTATATATATATATATATACATATATATGTATATATATATATATATACACACTATATATATATATAGTGTGTATATATATATATTCATATATACACACACACACACACACTCTCCATTTGTAAAGTTAAATAACAACTAATGAGTGACAAAAGCCATAGAAAGACAATGCCCTTTAAATCTTCACTACACAAGAATGTAGCCTCTTGACACCATCACCCATGCTTAAATATTCATGTACAATGCGAGAGTATGGCATCAAAAAGCAACTGCTTACCTTTCTGTCTTTGTGCCATTGCTGATGCTCCAAAACTATGTTCTTAATATTGTCAAAAAAATCATCCTTTATCAAGCTGAGGGCTTTGTCAGGGTTGGATTTATTAGCTGAAATTACATGTTTCATGTTCTGATAATGATCATGAACATTCAGCATTTCCTAAAAATAAAAAGATAAAAGACAAGCCCTTTATTTCTTTCTTTTCTTTTCTTCTTTTCTTGACAGGGTCTTGCTATGTATCCCAGACTGGCCTTAAACTCACAATCCTCCAGCCTCCACCTCCCTGAGTGCTGAAATTAAAAGCATGTACCACCATATCTGACCTTTTATTTCAATTTTTGATAGCAATCTAAAAGGCGAAACCAATGTGAAATATAGTGACCATCCAAAGTGACTGTGAACTGACAATAGGCTGCTGTATTATGAAAATAATATCACCACGCAAGCAAAATAGCACAGCTTTATTAACAAAGAGACTGCGTTACTAAGACACAGTGTTATGGAGAAGCACTGGGAAAGGACTAATTAGGTAAAAGAATTACATTCCAGGACATAACAAAAATTATTTTCAGCACATTATATCATTAAAAATCACTACTGAAAATTGACATCATATTCTTACATCCTAATTGTCATATCAAGAACATTTTCACAGTTATTTACTCTCTGCTAGAAATTCGTATATGACACTCACTCACAGAATCCCAAAGTGGGCCCATCCTCATACGTTTCATCCTTTGAGTGATACAATACATAACTTAAACAAACAAGAGAATGATTTATTGCACCATTTGTGACATCATCTATTAACCAGACCTTCCTCCTCCAGAAACCTCTATTCAAATGGGCAAGTATGTGGAATAGGAAGAAAGATAGCACACTATAGTCAGGCCTAAGAAACCACATATATTCTGGCATAGAGATTTGTCTCTAAAATAAGCAGAGAACTATTTCACTTCCATTACAGATGGCCACTGCAACTTCCAAGCATCCCCAAGTTAAACTACTCAATTTCTAATAGACTTTAGTAGAACAGACCGGTAATAAGAAATCAGAAAATACTCAGTAGGGGTGAGTGCTTATATAGGCAGGATCTACAATGAGAGAAGTGTCCAAACACTAAATCTAATCTTTTTCTCTCTTTTCTTTTCTTTCTCTCCTTTCTCCCCCCACCCCCTCCCTCTCAGAAATCCTCCCCCTCTCCCTCTCTCTCTTTTTTTCCAAATATTTTTAAATTTTCATAATTTTGTTTTTTTGTGTGTGGTACTTGGGAGTTGTACCTAGGGCCTCACACATACTTTGTAAGTACTCTACCAATGGGCTATGCCTTCAGCCCATTTTTTTATTTTTTTATCTTGAGACAGGGTCTTGCTAAGTTATACAGACTTTCTCTGGCCTTGAACCTGAGATCTTCCAGCCTCTGCTTCCCTAGTCACTGAGATTATAGGTGTGAGCTACCGAGCTTGGCTCACTAAATCTAATCTTTAAAATTTCAAATTATTCCTCTATGCCAAAAAAGAAAATATAAATTCCTTCTATTATATAAAGTGCTTTTATTGCAATTATTTTCTATGCGTCTTTCTCACCAAGGTGCTACAAGAAAATAATCTACTTCTTGTTATATTTCAGATACTCAAATGCTTGCTGCATGATACATTTCTAACCTAGAACCAGCTCAGACCAGGCCTTTACTGGCCAACAAACAGGGACTACAGACATTCAGGATGGAATGTGAACCTTAGCTCCCATCTAATATTCTGTACTTCAGTTAACTCAGCTTCATTTAAAAAAAAAATTTAACTTTAAATCACCTACTTTAAAAAATTAAGATTGTTTAAAAAAATCTATTTTGCAGGAATGCAGTAGGAGAAAATCTACACAAAACATCTTACAAAGTTCCTGTATTATGGTGTCTTCAGACATTTAGTAAACATTAATTTTCTTCTAATGTAGCAGTTGTTAACCCTTTTAAAGGCACTGATACCATTTAGAATCTAAAGACAATTATGATACCTTCCCTTAACAAAGTGCTTATTATATGTGTGACATCAAATTTTCATATAATTTAGTGGGGAAAGAAATACATCAACCATCTGAAGGCCATCCATTGTCCCCAGATTAAGAATCTTTGCTGAAAAATAGTAATTTTATAGAACAAAGCCTTTCAAAATGTAACTTGCTACCTGAATTACAAACATCATAGGTGCAATCTGACACACTGAATATCCCTAGAGATAGCTAAAGAAATATTTGAGCAAATCAAAGATTTGATCTTTCTTTCACTGGTGATATAGGAAGAGGATGAACAGAGAGAAAACGAAGTCACATTTATTAAAAGTCCACTACGTATGCCACACTCAGAACTATTTGGGCATAAACTCATTTGAGTTCTGACAACTAGATGGAATAAAGATTATAATCCCAATATTAGAGAGGGGAAACTAAAGTCCAAAGAGATTTAAAAACATGACAAATGTGTCCCCTCCCCTACTCCCTCTATATATTCTTTTGAAATGTCACTGATTGGAAGGCTATAACCTTGTGGTGAAATTTTGTTTCAACCACAGGGCAATATTTTTCTATTCATGGAGAAGTCTGAGTACCATTACTCATCTGTGCAAACAAATACATTTTTCTCAATTCTGTATAACTGAAATAAAATATCAACATGGTAAATGGAAAAGCCGTTTTAAGACTACAACTCTTAGCCAGATGTGGTGGCACGCACCTATAGTCCCAGTGACTCAGCAGGCGGAGGCAAGAGGATTGCAAGTTCAAGACCAGAGGTAGCCTGTGTAATTTAGCAAGACCCTGTCTCAAAATGAAAGTAAAAAATGGGCTGGGGGCTTGGCTCAGTGGTAGAGCCCTTGCAAAAAGTATGCACGAGGCCCTGGGCTCAACCTCTAGTACTGCCAAAACATTAAAAATTTTAAAAACAAAAAGACTGCAACTCTTACCTACAACTGCTGACTTTAAATATTTCTTTTGTCAAAACAGCTTCACTGTTTTTAATGATGGTGAGGATTATTTAATTTTATTTATTTATTTATTTTTGGTTTTCTGAGATAGGGTCTCACTATATAGTGCAGGCCAACCTCAAACTCATGATCCTATCTCAGCCTCCCAAATGCTGGGCCAATGGTGGGTTTTTAAATTAGTGTTGTAGGTAGGAATTTAGGAAATAAATGTCTATTGTTTAAAAAGTTAAAGTCACTTTAAACTTAATTTAAAAATTAAAGTCACTTGTATGACCTACTAAAGTCAAACACTTTCAAGAAGGACCCAGCAACCCGCTCCTAAAAAACAATCAACCATTGGAAACCCTATGAATAGCAGAGACGCACTAACAATACTGTTTCACCTGTTGTACTAGGGTCGCTGTGAATAGGACACTGACTTGACAGCACCTAATAACAACAAAGTCAAACACAGAGAGAAGGACGTGGCAATCCACTCCCAAAGTAATAGCAAAACAATTAGCCATAGAAAACTCCATGAGGGTTGCAATGAGTTTGACCTGGCTTGATGGCCCCTAAGAACAACAAAGTCAAAGACAAATAGTGGCTTAAGTATCTGGATCTTCTATATCTGTTTCTCATTATGCTTCAAGATGTATATGTATATGTTTTATTTTTGGTACTTTAGAGAAAATAAGAACACTCTGTGATTGGGTTAAAATTATTACAAATATTTCTATCCTGTAGATGAAGTTAAAACCTCAATATACAGCTAGTAATAAAATATTTTTTCCCCTAAAACTTCCAGGGCATACAAGCCAACTTACCTCTAATACATCAGAAGTGATAAGTTTCATTACACGATCACTTGGGTCCTTAAATTCTTCTGTAACTTCAGGTCGCTGAACTTTTTTCTTCATTCTGTATGAAAGCTACATGAAACAAATGTCTTTTAAAATGTATATCTTTTAAGGGATGTTTTTAAAATACTGAAGTATAAGCTAGCAGTAAAAATTAGCTACCAGTAAACATTTTTTAAAAAGCAGTTCTAAGTATACACTTGTTAAATATACACTTTTGAAACAGACTTTTGAACTATCCTGTTACATGCTACGCCACATGCTTACAAATTCAGATGAGATTTAACGAAGTTACGTGACTTGCTAGCTAATGGCAGAACTACAAACCAGTGGTCTTCCAACCTAGGGTCCCAATTCTCACAAAACTGAAGAGATAATAGATGTTATTAGAAGTTTCAACTTTTCTCCCACACAACATATTAAAATTATTTAGTCCTTTCAGAAAGCCCTCTGATGTTTGAATAAAGACATGAGGGGCTAGGGAAGTAGCTGACTAGTACAGCCCTTGCCTAGCATGCATGAAGCCCATGGTCCAATCCACTGCAATGAACAAAAAATGAACAACAAAATAAAAAGTCATGTGTAAATGTAGATACCAAATCTTATTTCTTCTCACAACAATTTGCTTCATATGTGGCATCCAGAAACATCCTGCACGCAAAAGCAGAGGCTGAATTTTTGTTTGTAGGGGAGAAAAAAGTAATCAGAAAACATATTCTCCTATTTTAAGAAGGTTGCAAGTCTTGAACACTATTTATAGCCTTTCCATTTTCTGGAGATTGAAGGGTTTTATGGACAATGAAGTGTAACTGCTCATTTTGAAACAACAATTTCTTTAGGCAACATACCAATTTAGGCATTGCAGTAAAGTGAAATGCTTTGTCTAGTCGGAGCTTCCTAAAAATATACGCTGCATCAAAATGCTGTGCATTTATCAGATCTTGCTGAAATTTTAACACTTCATCCCAGTCCTTCAGGGCAACTCTGATCTGCAACAAGGAAGAGAAAAAAGTTATATGAGATAGTAATCTTTTTTCACAAATGTATTATATTTTTAAATCACTAGCATTTTTATTAAGTCAATTTACTATAAAAATGTAGTATCTGTTTCACATTTCTGCTGGGAGAAAACAACTCACTATTACCTTTTGTTTTGGTTGGCACAACTGGGTATTATACAATCCATACAGGAGATACAAAGCACCAACTCTGATCTGGAAGGTGTACGGAGGCAAAAAATATCGCCAAGCCATAGCTAAAGCTTCTTTCGTAAACATGTTCTTTTCTAAATTTCTCATTTTGCCACTAGAAAAAAAAAAGAAAATATATTATGACTCATTAAGTAAATAAATGATGAACAAAAGTTAGAAAAAGTTATGATTATTTAAATTGTTGTTGTTGTTAGGTGCCGTCGAGTCGGTATCCTACTCATAGCAACCCTCATAGGGTTTTCAATGGCTGACTGTTTCGGGATTGCATTGGGAGTGGATTGCCAGGCCCTTCTCCCATTTTTGCGGTGCTGGGAATTGAACTCCGGGCCTCAGAGACTGCAGCGCAGCACTCTACCCACTGAGCTAAATCCCAGCCCGATTATTTAAATAGTAGTTACTAATAACTGAATGAAGATTTTCCATACTTGATTCTCATGTGACTCAAGCATAATGAGCTAACTTTCTACTGTGTTTTTGACATTAAGGCATAAGCAACCATTAGGTAAACATGCTATTGCTTCCAAAAGCATTAACCTTACTTGTCAAATTGGAGAGCAAAGAATGGACTTACAATAATTACTAGTTAAATATTTCAAACACCTAATATTAAGATAACCATGGATAACAAGAATGGCCAAACTGCGTCTCACATATTTCAGACATGTAGTCAGGAGAGAACAATCCCCTGGAGAAGGACATCATGTTTGGAAGAGTGTCAGGTCAACGCAAAACAGGAAAACCTTCCACCAGATGGATTGACACAGTGTCTGCAACAATGGGCTTAAACATAAATAAGATCGTTTGCCTGGCACAGAATTGGCAAGTGTTTCGATCTGCTGTACATAGGGTCGCTATGAGTCGGACTCGACTCAACGGCACCTAACAACAACAACAACAACAATATGAATAACAGTCATCTCAGTACAGCAGGCAGTGTATCAGTCTAATGACCAATTTTGTTACAGAATCAAAAACTGTGCATTTTAATACATGAGGCATGATCATTAGTTGAACACTTTTGGTTTTTCTTTTCTTTTTTTGTTTTTTGTGTGGTACTGGGGAGTTGAACCCAGGACCTCATGTAAGCTTTTGCAAACTCTCTGAGATGCATCCCCAGCCCAACAGATGAATGTTTAAATTATTACAGTAAAAGACACATTGCTATTAGTCCCCCTCAAAATACTCCTCTGGTTTCAAACAGACTTATCCCATCACTCTCGCCACTTTCTAAAGCAGTACTTGAAGTCTCTTTTTGTGTCTTTAGTTGCACTGTCATGGTTGCCTCAACATCCTAGATCAACTTGAAATGTTTACTTTTCATTGTCATTTTGACTTTGGGGAAGAGCTAGAAGTTGCATGGTGCCAGGTCTGGTGAGTGAGGTGGATGAAGACACACTGTCATGTTTTTATTTGACAGAAATTGCTGTACCAGAACCAATGTATGACACGGAGCACTGTTATGATGGCAGATGAAACTGAAGACTCTCACAAAAGAGGACTTTCAGATCTGCTTCAGAAAGTGACAAGAACACAGCGGCTCGGGAGGCGGAGACAGGAGGATCGCAAGTTCAAGACCAGGGGCAGTTTGTGTAATTTAGCGAGACCCTGTCTCAAATAAAGTAAAAAAATGGGCTGAGGGCGCAGCTCAGTGGTCCAGCACTTGCAGAGCATGCAGGCGTGAAGCCCTGGGTTCAACCCCCAGTCCTGCAAAAAAAAAAAAAAAAAAAAAAAAAAACAGAAAGTGACAAGAACGGTGGACAGGTATGTTTGCAGCTGGGGGAGTATTCTGAGGGAGATTAATGGCAAAGAATCTTTTACTATAATTTTTTTAAATTTATTTTTTATTTTTCACCATGGTTTTTGCTCAGACCTGGTAAAACAGACATTTTCCCTGATACTCTCAAAGAGTTGCAGGAAACATTCCCTGTTCCTGGGCAGCCTAAGTGAAGAAGTTAGTGAAGTGATACCATAACCCACTCTCCCACTCTCCAAAGCACTATAAAACTCATTACAGGAGAGGAGGAGGAGTGGGGTAGAAAAGCATGCTCCATCCAGTCTCAAAAGCTTTGTCAGAACATCCAACAAGTAATAGGCTCCCTTAGAAATCAAAAGATGTGCCGGGCACCATGACAAATGCCTGTAATCCCAGTAACTTGGGAGACAAGAAGATCCTGAGTTTGAGGCCAGAGGCAGCCTGCACAACTTAGTGAATCCTTATCTCAAAATAAAAAGTAAAAAATGGGTTGGGAGGGAGGCTCAATAATAGAGTGCTTGCAAAAGCATGGGTTCAACCTCCAGTCCAGGGATTTGGGAGGTTGGGGGGGGGGGAGTCTATTTTTAACACAACCTTAGCTAAAATAAACATGTCAAAGTGTATTACTTAACAGATACAGGTTTTGACACACTCTACGAGTATAAATGTTGAAAATTTCATTCATAAACAATGCATAATGCATAAAACAATGAAGACATTAGCCCTGCAAACAGTACACTGGGGCTCTATTGCATCTGATCACAAGAAGGGAGGGCACACCCTGGCTCTAAATAGTAAATATACTAAAAGAATGCAAAATACCTACCATACTATTCATGGCCAAAACAATTTCTAAAGAAAATCTACCACTCCTCTAGTGCTCCCTGCTGCTTTGCTCATTTTAGGTTTTCAATATTAGCTAAAAATTGTGATAACATAGAAAATTTCCCTGATGTACCCTTTTTTTGCCAAGGAGTACTTGGCAAAACTCCTTGGCAAAAACTGTGAAAGATTATGGGTTTTAGAAACAGGTAGACATATAGGTTCTAGTAGCTGTTCTAATGCTCATCTTCTAATAATCTTCAGGAAATAAACCTCCTTAAGCTTCGATTTCCTCACCTATAAAACAATGACAATTATACTTGCTTTTCAGAGTTGTTCTATGGATTAAGTAAAGTGAACTATAAATGCATTACATTTAGTAACTATTTTTACAGTTTGGTTACTCTTTCATTGTTGTTGTTAGGTGCCCTCGAGTTGGGTCTGACTCACAGTGACCCTCATAGAGTTTTCAATGGCTGACTGTTTCAGGATTGCTTTGGGAGTGGATTGCCAGATCCTTCTTCTATTTTTGCAACGCTGGGGATTGATGGAGGGTCTCAGAGAGCATAGAGAGGCACTCTATCAACTGAACTTGGTAATGGAAACACCAGATTCATCCAGTCACTGTCCTCAGAGTTCATTCTAGTGGAGGAAAAATTAAAAATAATAACAGTAACACTTATTGGCCCCTTGGAACCTACATGATATACAGTAGCTTAATCTTCACAATTATAAATGTTACCATTGTCTCTACTTTACAACCCATGCTTTTAGCCATTATCTTTTACTGCCTCTTCAACTACACAATTACAATAAAATGTTGTAAATGATGAGATTAAATAAGTACAGGATGCTGTAAAGGAAAAAACAGAGCATGAACATTTTAGTCTAGAAGGCCAAAACTCTCCTGAGGAACTGTCATCTTGGGCTTCAATGTGACTGAGCAAGTGGACAAGCAAAGGGAATGAGAGAAGTAACCCCCAGGCTTAGGAAATGCCTGTGAAAGGTCAAAGGCAATTGCGGGAGCAAGAAAGCAAGTGTTTGGAGGGGGATGAAGCTGGAGACAAAAGCAGAGGCAAGTCAAGGGGGCGGGGGATTGGAAGGATGTGCCAACCAAGTTAGAGAATTTGGGCTCTATCCTTAAGGCAATGACAGCCACGAAAATGTGGCCGACAAGGGAGTGACATGATCAAACTTGCACTTTAAAAAGACGATGTTGGCTGTTGCATGAAAAATGACTTCACTTGTTAAGGACTTTGTCTTTTGCTTACGTGATTGTTTTGTTTCTGAGCACGAGATTCTAGAACAAGGCTGGAGGAAAGCCAAAAGATAGTTATTTGGGCCAGGGCGGAGGCAATAGAGATGTAGAAGGGATGACCAACCAGAGATGCATATTCGGGAAGAAGCATTAAAAGGATGCAATCGGCGCCCAGTGACATCGCCCAGGGAAAGCGCGTCGCCTAACACAGGTGAAGGCCCAAGAGAGATGCGGGCAGCGTTCTGAGGCTGCCTCCCTTCTCAGCCCTCCCCACGTGCGGCAATAGGGGTTGGAGACAAGCAACTTTCAGCACCACCTGCAGGCAGAAGTGCGGCGGCGGGGTGGACAAGAAACACCCACCAGAAGATGGTCCCGAACTTCATGTTTCTCCAGAGCTTCGTGAAGTCCTCGAAACGTACGCTGTCTGTCTCCTGGAAGCGACTGAGCAGCGCCTCGCAATCGGTCTGCAGGCCCGGAGGGGCCCCCATGCCTCCAGCGCCACCAGGCATGAAAAGCAAAGGCCAGCCTGCAGTGGTCGCCCAGGAAACAGTCAGGAAGCACCGCCTCTGGACGTGACGCACACGCGTTCTGAGGCGTATTCTCTGGGACCCTTAGCTCCGCCTTCATCCGGGTCCTTGGTTGCTGTCTTGGTTCGCGTGCGGGGCGTGGTAGCGCTCTTAAGTAGCTTAGTTCTGCCTCGGAATTTTAAAGTCAGCAGTTTCATTTCAGTCAAGACGGACGGAAATGAAATAAACCGCCCCAACTCTCTTCCGTGTGGAAAAAGGATCTAAAGAAGGGTGATTATGCCGGGCGTGGTGGCTCACGTCTGTAATCCCAGCGACTCAGCAGCCAGAGGCACGAGGAACGCAGGTTCTAGACCAGAGGCAGCCTGCATAATTTAGCGAGACCCTGGGCTGGGGATGCAGCCCACAGGTAGAGCACTTGCAGAGTATGTGCGAGGCCCTAGACTCATTTCATTCTCCCTCTGGTCGCTATACTCAATGCAGGGATTAATGAATACAATGCTTAATGTGTGGCTTTCTCCTTGGATTCCTTGGTAGACTTCTGTACCCACCCTTGAGAAAAGGAGCTGTGTTTCACACCCACTTGTAAACAGCATCTCCGGAACAAACACACACACCTCCCTATGCTACAATCTAGCACAGTAGTTAGAAAAGAGTACTTGGTATAGCGTACCACTGTGGCACCCCATACTGTCAGATCTCAGAAGCTAAGCAGGGTCACCTCTGGTTAGTACTTGGATGGGAGAGCTGGTGGGAACACCAGGTGCTGTAGGCTTGGGAGAAGGACCCGGCCTCTGACTCCAAAAAAAAAACACTCAGCCATTGAAAACCCTATGAATAGCAGAGCACTTACAATTGTGTTTTGCCTGTTGTATGTAGGGTGGCAATGAATTGGACACAGACTTGAGGGCACCTAACAACTACTTGATATGTTATTATTATTTGGCTCTCTGTGTACATTCCACCTCTCAGCTTCTCCCAGGATCTAATTATGGCACAGCATTCTGTGTTTTTTAAATGTTTTTTATTAGTAGTTTTACAGTTAGTGTACGACTTAATGAGTTTCATCATGACATGTCCACATATGGATATCATTGTACATTGCTCATGTTCATCTCTCCCATTACCCTCTCATGACCCTCCTCTGATGCCCTTCCTCCCCACCAATGGTCCCTCCAGTAGAGGATGTATGGCAGGGAGAAAGGAAAAAATGGGGATCCACTGCAGCTATGTGCTTCCCAGGCATCTTTTAAAACCTGAGTATCAACATGCAGTTTATGACCTGGTGACAGCTAGGATATAAATGTGTGCTCAAGATGCTTGTGCAGCCTACAATATTGGGACTGCACAGATAAGGGTGTCTGTACCAGACACATAACTGGGAATAACCAAAAGTAAAAATTTCTTGAAATGTTTTTCATGAGGATAGTAACATTCTTTGTCTCACTAATAAAGCTAGCCTCAGCTAATAGAGCCCTGTGTTCAAAAAGTAAAACTCCACCCCAGGAAGGGAAGAAAAAGGAGGAAGAACCTGGGTGACAACCTACTAGAAACAATAAAGAAATCCCTTACCCTCATTGAAGGGCTCACTCTTCTCTGACTACTCCCCGCTCCCTCTGAAAAGTGTTATCTTTCTTTAATTCTTTTCCTATAATAAATCTTTTTTTCACTCTGACTTGTTCTGAGATTCTTTTCTGTGACAGTACCCAAGGACATGGCTCAACCTGAGTGGAGGTCCCTAGGAGGGGGAACTCCTCATGCTGCAGGCCCCAACTTTGGGCTGTGTCTCCCACTGCCCCTGACATCCTCAAAGATTCTTTGGAGTCTGTTTATAAATTCTTTTATTAAGGAGACCACAATGTTGGACAGTGTTTCCTTCTGTTGCACACAGGGTTGCTATGGGTTGGAACCAATTTGACCGCATCTAACACAAGAAGGACCCAAAGACGCACCCTTGCTGCTCAGTAACACCCTTTCTGCTTCCATATAAATCCAGATTTTGTCTTTGAGAGAAAAACGTGATATTTCTCTTTCTTTCCCCATTAACTTTTCTTATTGCCCCTTCCCCCTCTCTTTAATCCCTTTTCTTCCCCTACATAGTATCTTAGCTCAGTTGGCAGAGTGCTGCTCTGTGTTCTCTGAGGCCCTTGGTTGGATCTCCAGCATCACAAAAACAGGAGACAGACATGGCGATCCACTCCAGAAGCAATCCTGAAACAATGAAAACCCTAGGAGGGTCACAATGAATCGGACTTGACTCAAGGACACCTAACAACAAAAACAATATTAAGAAATTGAGCATATATTGATATCTAGCATCCATATATGAGAGAAAACATTCTATGTTTGTCTGTATCTGGCTTATTTCACTTAAAATGGTATCTAATTCCATCCATTTTTCCAGCAAATGACATAATTTCTCCCTTCTTTTATAGCCGAATAAAACTCCATGAGGTATGTTGTTAGGTGCCATCCAGTCAGGTCGGACTCATAGCAATCCTCAGAGGATTTTCAATGGCCAATTGTTTCAGGATTGCTTCGGGAGTGGATTGCCATATCCTTCTGCTGGTTTTGTGGTGCTGGGGATCCAGCCTGGGTCCTCAGAGCATGCGGAGTAGCACTCTACCAACTGCGCTAAACCCCAGCCCCCATGAGGTAGATATACCACATTTTCCCTATCCATTCATCTGTTGATGGACACCTAGGTTGATTTCATACCTTGGTTATTGTGAATAGCATCACACAGATGTTCCTATAGTAAGTTGACTTATATTACTTTGGATATATATATGTCCAGGAGTGGTATAGCTGCATCATACGGTAGTTCTATTTTTAATTTTTTAAGGAGCCTCCATACTGATTTCCATAGTGCCTGCACTGATTTACATTCACACCAACAGTATATAGGGGTTCCTTTTCCCCCAAATCTTTACCGCCATTTGTTGTTTTGTTGACTCTAGCCATTCTGTCTGGGATGAGACGGTATCTCAATGTAGTTTTCAATTTCATTTCCCTGATGGCTAAGGATGCTGAACTTCAGACTCTTTCTCTGATTGCAAGGCATTCTATTCTTTTGGAAAAGTATTCTTTTTATGGGTTTTGTTTTATGGCAGAGACAAGATCTGAAGCCTCAGGTGGGCCCCATTTTTTTGTGTGTGTATGGTACTCAGGGGCTGGACCCAGGGCCTTGCACATACTTTGCAAATGCCCTACCACTGAACGGCTCCCCCGTCCGCCTTTTCTTGCTAAGTTAAAGAGGCTGCCTCTGGCCTTGAACTTGACATGTTCCTGCCTCCACTTCCCAAGCTGCTGGGATTATAGGCATGCAATACTGGAGGTTGAGCCTTGAACATGAGCCACACCTTCAGTCCACTTTTTATCTCTTTTTAAATTTGAGGCAAGTTATCTTTAAATTATGCATGCTACTTCTGGCCTCAAATCTGAAATCCTCCTCCCTCAGCCTCCTGAGCCACTGGGATTATAAGCATGCACTACCACCTTGGTTCTATGTAGGGCTTCCTGTCTGTAGATGGAGGAGCAACTCATCTAACATTCCTAGTCATTGTTCTTTGTAAGTTTTAAAAATATTTTATGTAGATAGAAAACTTATGTGACATGTGATATAAGAAGCATAGCAATAAAATGAACATCTATACACCTTCCTCCTATTTAGGAACCAGAACATTACTAACACCATCATATCAATCTGAGTTCTTATAACTTATTCTCCTGAGATTCCCCTACCTTAGTAACATCTACCTTGAATTTTGTTTCTCATTATCTTGTATATATTTTACCACATATGTGTGTCTAAATATATTTTAGTTGTGGTTGAGTTTTAGGAAAATGGTATTGCAATTTATAATATGTATTCTTTGAATTGCTTTTTAAACTTAACAGCATTTCTAAGATTCATTCATGTCACTACTCATAGCCGTACTTCATTGATTTTCCCTGATGCTAATACTCTGTTGAGTTAATATACAGTTTATCCACTGTTTCCTTTATAAATTTAGGTGGAATCTAGACTTTGCTGTTATAAACAGTGCTTCTACAAACACTTCCATGTATGTCTCCTCTTGTTTGTAGGGATAAATTATAAGAGACCCAATTAAATCCAATTAAATTTGAATTTTCAGACCAACTTTTTAAAGTATTCATTGTTTATCTTAAAATTAATTTGTCTAGGCATATGCAACTTTACATCACTATAAAAATCACATCAGATTATCAACTTAAAAAGAGGAAAGGTTTATTTTGGCTCACAGTTTTGGAGGCTTCAGTCCATGGCCCATTGCTTTTGGGCCTGTGCCTAGGCAGTATCTTATGGCAGGAGCATGGAACTAGGAGCCATTCACCTCATGATGGTTGGGAAGCAAAAAGAGAAACAAAAAGGGACAGAGGTCTCAATATCCCTTTCAAGTGTGCACTCTCAAGACCTAAATTCCTTTGTCTAGCCCACACCTCCTAAGGATTCCACTACCTCCCAACAGCACCATGGGCTGGGGGCCACACCTTTGACACAGGATGCTAGGGAGACATTTCAGATGCAAACTGTTTTGTTTGCTAAATCTGGAATCTCTACTGTGTTACAGGGCTTCAGAGTACAGGTATACACTGAATATTTAGGAGTGGAGTTGTTGGATGGTAATGGTTTTAAATGTTTAACTTTACAAGATAATCCCAAATTGTTTTCTAGATTTATACTTCTGCAGCAGTATATGAGAGTTCCCAGTTGAGCTATATCATCTCAGAAACTTGGTATCTAAATGTGGTCTTGCCAGGTGCCATGGCACACACCTATAATCCCAGTGACTCAGAAGGCATAGTCAGGAGGATTGCAAGTTCAAGGCCAAAGGCAGGCTGTGCAATTTACAAAAGCCTGCCTCAAAAATAAAAAATTAAAATGGGGATGGGGGTGCAGCTGAGTGGAGCATTTGCTTAATATCTGCAAGGCTCTGGGTTCAACTCCTAGTACTGCAAAAATAAATAAATAAGTGTGGTCTGCAGATTTTCAAATTCTAATTTTCTACTTATATTTTCTTTACTGTGAAATCACTATTTGTATTTTTTCCATTTTTCAATTGGCTCACTTGACTTTTTCATATTAATTTCTAAAAGCATCTTATATATTCTCAATATTAAACTGATGTTTGTTACACTATCTTTTCTCATTTTGAGACTTGTTTCTATTTACTATCTTTAAATTGATTTGTTTTCTTTTCAATGATGCTGAGGATTGAACACAGGGCCTCATGCATACTAGGCAAGCACTCCATGGTCGGTTTCAATTTATAGAAATTCTTATTTTTGGCAATGTACATCTTTTCATCTTTTTTGAACTTTTGTGTCTTAGGGTCAAAGTATTTTCTCTATATTTCATTATAAGTCAAGGTAAATTAATAGTATAATAAACCTTGAATGCCCAGTGACTTAACACTAAATGAAGTTTATTTTTCTATCATATTAAGTTCAATTCACAACATGGGATGTAAGAATTCTTTTCCAAGCAATTACCTGGGGACCCAGATGATGAATCCTCTGCCATTCACCCACTAGCATTCAAAATCACCATGAACATAAACATGTAGCCTATATAAATGGAAAGAAAGAAATCATGGAAGAGTGCATGAGAGATTTTTATGGGCCAGGCCTGGAAGTGGTGTACAATCAAAGAGTGGTCTGCTGCCCTGCTGTGGTGTGAACTGTTTATTACCTCTCTATCTCACAAGAGTACAGAAAGTAATAGTAAGTATAAACTTTTTATACAATTTGACAGAATAATTTTATGTCTGCTGAATCCAATAATACAAAAATGGATTAGTATTTGGTATGACTATTTCAATGTTATTTTCTCTGATATTTTATCTTTATTATAATTTATAAAAGTATTGGTTCATGATAGACTTCGAGGAAACAGCTTATTACCATAGATAGTTGAAATACACTGATGTATGTCATTTCAATCCATATTCCACTGGCTAAAACTCAGTCATATAGATCCATTCAAGAGCAAAAGGGGCTGGGAAATGCAGTCTCTAACTGAGCAACCTTTTCCTAGCAATGTATGGAAGAGATACACTAATCTTTGTTGGAGTGCCCACTTTTCTGTCACAACTTTATTCCAAAAGTCTAGAAGTTATTTAGAGTTTTCATTGTTAAAATGATTTCTGTGTATTATATGCATTAAGGATACAATTTCATTTTTTCCATACCTATAGTCACATGTATGTACTTTCCACATGTATAATTTTCCAGCACCAGTTTTTGAACAGTCTTTTCCCAATGCTCCAAAGTCAATTCTGTCAAATATCATGTGTGCACAGCTACCTGCAACCAGTCAAAACTGTCTCTGTATCTACTGTTAAAATAACAATGTCCATTACTGTTAGCACACAGCTACCACCCTGAGCCTCCTTTACCACCCTCAAATGCACCAGTTGTGTTTCGCATGCCCACATCCTGGAATACTCAAACAGTTCCATAATCCAAAAGTAAATTGGTTAGATTGGCAAAGGAAGAGTCCTCCAGTACGCATGCCAGTTTCTGTCTAGTTCTGGGATTACTATCTTACTCCCGGGCTACATTTAGATTTCACTATACCAATTGTTGCTGCTGTTGTTAGGTGCCGTTCAGTTGGTGTCTGACTCATAGTGACCCTACGTACAAGAGGTGAAACACTATTGTCAGTACTTCTCTGCTAGTCATAGGATTTTCAATGGCTGATTATTTTTTGGGAGTGGATTGCTGGGTCCTTCTCCCAACTATACCAATACCATATTTTAATTACTATATCTTTTTTTTAAATCATATCTAGTTCCTCTTATTTTATTCTTCTCCAAAAGTATCTGAACTATTCTCAGAGTTGCTTTTCATATAAATTTTGAATTTGATTTGTTGAATTTCTCTAATAGTGCCAATGGGATTTTGATTGGATTACATTAAACATATGAGTCAATTTAGGAAGGGTTTTCCTACCTATAAACATTTCTTTAAGTCACCTATACCATATTTAATAAAGTTGTATATTTTTTTCTTCATGAACTTTTTACTTATCTTTTCTTGGATTTTTTCCCTGTGTACCATAAGTTTTTGTGTGGCAGTTGTATCTGATAGTTACTTCCTCACATTTTCTCATTATCTAATTCCCATATATAAAAATACAAATTATTTTTGTATATTGATATAATATCCAGTTCCTGTGTTAAATTCTTCTTAATTATAATAATAACTTTCTAAAGATTCTTTGAGGTGATGGTAGCAGCTGTGGAAAATGACAGTTATAATTGTTTCTTCTTTTCCAACTCTTACTCCTTTTATCTTTGTTCTCCTGTATTTCACCTTCTTGGCTAAGACCTCTTGAACTATGTTGTGTTAGTCTTTCATCGTTGTGACAAAATACATACCTGACATAAACTGTCACCAATCAGTTGGCTGGGGTCCTTTTGTTCTACTCAGATGGAAATTGTGTGTAGGCAAGGACTCTCTAGTGTTGGCAGTCCTGTGCCCTTGAATGCCAAAGCCTTATGGATTGGGCTGACAGACTCAGAGCTCTAAGCCCTGAGAACTAGAGGCTTATAGTTCCAGGCTTTAGAAGCCAGACTGATAGCCCCTGGTGCTCAGATTCAAGGTAAGCTACTCTGGGCCTTGCTTGCCAGAGGCTTCACACTTAGCCACTAGTATACTCCTCAACTCTCAGCAGTTCATAACAGTAAGAGCAGTCAATGCCAGATAATGTTATAGATCCTAAGCCCTGGGAGTCAGAAGTCACAGCCCCCCAAAGTGGCTAGTGTTACAACTCTCAAGCCTTGGGTGTTGGGACCCTTAGCTCCTAAAGCAGCTAGGGTTATAGCTCTCAGGCCTTTTGGTGTTGGGACCTTTGGCATTTAAGGCTTCCTTGAAAAGTGTAGAAACCAGGTTGGTTATAAATCCTGAAGTGGGGCATAGCATGCAAACGTAGGACTGTAATTTACACCAATCACAGCACAGTTTCCAGTTCCACCAATCACATGCCCTACATAATAACCAAACCTCACTTGGCACCAATTACAAGCTTTCTGTTAAATCACAGAAGTGCTGTCTTCTCAGCTTGAATAAGAGTGGCTTCAGGGTGCGCAGTTTCATCTAACGTTCACCAAAGCTTGTCTTGCTAGGAGTGAAGTCTTCCAAAGTTGGTACAGGTTGTCTGGAGCAGTCTTGACTAAAGCAAGGCCTCCTGAAGCAGGAATTGTGGCCCCAGCAGCCAAGATTGCAGTATTACTTGTAGTTGGAGTGTACTTTCTTCAAGATGTCCAGGAAGTTTACTGCTGGTCTGCAATAATGACAGTCTGGCCAGTCAACAAAAGAGGAGCTGCTAGGTTGATAGCTTCCTGCTCAGGGCAGTGAGAAACAAGGGCAATGTCTGTCTGCCAATTGTCAGTCAATGGGTCAAATTTGTCTATCCTCCTATAGCTCAGCTTATTTGAAGGAAAAATTAACATTAAAGGGCTTAGATAAAGACTTATCATTAACATTAGCAACATTATTTAACAATGCGTAACTCCCAACAAAATGCCCCTAGGGAGTATTGGATTCCTCTAGCCTGTCTCAAACAACTTAAAAGGAGGAAAGGTTTATTTTGGCCCAAAGTTTCAGAGGCTTCACTCTAAGATCATTTCACTCCATTACTTCTGGGCTGTAAGGAGGCAGAGCATCATGGAGGAAGGGCATGAAGGATGAAAGCTGCTCCCTTCATTGCAGCCAATAAGCACAGAGAGCACAAGGAAGGGGCTAAGGACAAGATATAGCACCTCCCCAAAAAAAGAATCCCTGTGATCTTTTTCCTCCAACTAGCCCCTATATCTCAAACTTTCCACCACCTCTCAATAATGCTATCAAACTACAAATCATCAATGGATTAATCCACTGATTAAGGCAGAATCCTCATGGTCCAGTCACTTCCCAAAACACCTATCTCTGAACACTACATTGGGGATCAAATCTTTAAGACATGAGCATTTGGGGGTTTGTTCCATATCCAAACCAAAGCATATATTAAATATAAACATGGGAGCATGGGTATTTGTTTACTACTGTACCACCAATACTTATTTGGTACACAGTAAGTGCCCAATGAAGAAGTCTAGTGACTTTTTCATTTCAGTTATTTTACTTTTCAATCCTAGAATTTCTGTCTGACTCTTTTTAAAATATTTTTTATCTATTTATATTCTGCATTTGAGAAGCCATTGTCATCACATATTCCTTTATATCCCTGAGTACGGTTTCTTTTGATTCTTTGAATATATGAAATATTTATATATTTACATATCTATTGGGAGGGGTTGTTGAGACAGGGTCTCACTATATAGTCCTCACTGGCCTAGGGCCCACTATGTAGCCCAGACTGCGCTCAAATTTGTGATCCTCCTGCCTCATCCTAAGATTACTGGTGGGTACCACCATACCTGGGGGAGGAAACATACATGTATACACACATGTATGTGCATGTGTATGTTGCTGGGGATTGAACCCAGGGCAAATGCTCTACACTGAGCTCCATCCCCAGCCTTTCTTTGAATATATTTTTAATGACTGGTTTAAAGTCTTTGTTAAGTTGGCCATAGGACCTCTCTGATTGCACTATATTTTTTTCTTGCATATGAATCAAATTTTCTTATTTCTTTTCATTTCTCATAATTATTTTGTTAAAAACTGAACATTGTAGATAATTTACTTTAGCAGTTCTAGATACTGACTGTCTCCCTTCCCCCTTGTAGTTTTTAAACATTATTTACTTGATTATTTAGTGACTTGGCAGGAGTATTTTAGTGAAGTTCATTTCCTGAGAGAGAGTAGCCTTGGCCATGCACAGAGTCACCCCGGGAGGACGGTGGTTTTAGTGTACTCTTCATCTCTTTTCCTGATCTCTCCATTAAACTGCCTCCTAAACTGGGTTTGACACCCAGCTGTTAGCTCCACTAATGGCTGAGTACGTGCTCCATTGTTTTTGAAAATACACAGTGCCATAAATGGCTCCACAGTCTAGTCCAATTACATTAGGATCCTTTGTGCAGGTAGTTTTTGAGTTTAGTCTAGAATGTATGTTGTGATGTCAGGACTGTTCTTAGCTGTCTCTTCCTGGCTCTCTGGTGAAATAGCTGGCCTACAGTTTGGCTTGTTGCTGTTAAGGAGCTACCAGCCTCCTCTCACTGCTTACCACTCAAATATCCATTGTTTACAAGAGCCTCTTTAGGTATCAATTTACCCATACTCTGTTCTAAATAAAGTCATTTCTTCTGGGGAGAACTTCAGAGACCTGTGTTCTTATGAATGCTTGTCCCCACGTTGTACCCAGCGGCTCGACCCCAGAAAAATCCTCCAAGACACAAACAAACAGATCAGGGGCAGAAAAGTTTATTTAGACCAGCTGGCTGGCTATTTTCAGTCCTGGGAGTAGACTTTCAGAAAGCAGCATCTGACTTACATTGGTTAGGGGCTTTATAGGGTAGGGGTGGAGAAGCAGAATTACAGAAGGAGGAATTTTTTTACGGTAAAAGGGGGGTGGGGGTACAAAGTAAATTTATATTTTCCAGAGCTCAGCCCATTACAGGAATTCCCGAATTTGACCTTTTACAAGGTTATCTTGTGACACCACCTTTTTCTTAATCCAGCCCTTCGGCAGGTATAGCCATCTTGTGACACAGCTGCACTTATCAGCTTTTGTTGAGGGCTGGTTTTCGAGGAACCAGTGATTAATTTAAAGTGACTTTAGGCCTGCTCTTACACCCACACACAAAATTTCTGCACCATTGCTCCAGGGCTGGGAATGTAAACAGTAGCCTTTTCTCAGAGTGACTTTTCTGCTTTATGGGCAGGGCTCTGGGAGGGGCTTTCTGTTATCCTCAGTCTGCCTATCCTGGTATGAAACTCCCATCTAATGTGTGTGAGCTGGATTAAGGACAACTGGGTAGACCCTGATCTCTCCAATCTCCAGGCCCCACTTACTAGGATGTAGCCTCCGCAACATAAAGCTAGGGAGGATGCAAAATGTTGGCAGCCTGCCCCTCCCCAGGAAATACCACAGTCCTTTACTAGGATCTGGAGGAAGAGGGAGCTTCATCTTCTTGGCCACACTCACCTGAGCAGAGTTTTCCTCAGGCTAAGGGGGGTGGGGAGAAGCAGCAGAGCATAGCTAAGGACCACTGACTTATTGATGTTTTTAACCAAGAGTTAGTAGATTTTCTTGAATGTTTCTGCTTTTGTTATAATCCCTTCAGAATATCTCAAGAAATATTTAATGGTTGTTTTTAAAAGTGTTTTGCTAGTTATAATTGTTTCACTCCATACAGAAGGGTTGCAACTAAACATCAACAAAACAAAAATCCTTACGACTGGGTCAGTATGCAACTTCACAATAAATGGAGAAAAGATTGAGGTTGTCCAAGATTTTGCTTTGTTGGCTCTATAATCAACACCCATGGAAGCAGCAGTCAAGAAATCAAAAGATGCATAGCTCTAGGAAAAGCTGTGGCAAAAGATCTCTTTAGAGTATTGAAAAGCAAAGACGTCACATTGAAGATGAAGGTGCCTCAGTATTTTCAGTCACATCATACGGTTGTGAAAGCTAGACATTAAACAAGGGAGACAGGAATTATGGTGCTGGAGACAAATATTGAATTGACTGCCAAAAGAATCAACAGATCTGTCCTAGAAGTGCAACCAGAGTGCTCCTTGGAAGTAAGAATGGCCAGACTGCAGCTTATATATTTCGGACATGTACTCAGGAGAGACCAATCCCTAGAGAAAGACATCATGTTTGGGAGAGTGGCAGGTCAACACAAAAGAGGTAAACCCTCCACCAGATGGATTGACACAGTGTCTGCAACAATGGGTTTAAACATAAATAAGATTGTCTGCCTGGCACAGAATCAGGAAGTGTTTCAATTTGCTGTACATAGGGTAGCTATGAGTCGGACTTGACTCGACAGCATCTGACAACAACCATTGTTTCATTGAGCGATTCCATGGAACTCTCTATGTTACCAATTTGCTGGGGATGTATTTAAAGACGGGACACTTGTTCAAATTTCTCACCATCTACCGTAGAAAAATTCACCTCAAGCAGATTACTATAATTTTAGTGTGATAAGCACTAAGTAAGAATTAAGTGCAATGCAATATGGGAAAACCTAAGTAAATCTCCTAAACCAGCCTGAGAGGATAAGCCGAGGTCCAAAAGAGAAGAAAATTGTTTAGGAGCTGGAGATGAGGTAGGAAGGGTGTTGTAGATAGAGAAAAGAGGCAAGTACAACAGCATAAAGACAGAGGTTATATATAAATATATAACCTCATTATAGAATTTCTTTAGAAAGATGAGTTTGGCAGCAGTATAGTATGGCAGGGATGGTTCAAACAAGAGAAGTGGAGAAAAATCCAAGCAACGACTCCTGCGGCAATATTAGAGGGCACGTAGAGGAGGGATAAAGAGTATCTACAAACAAAACCAGAAAGATTCCATGACAGTGACTGGATATTTTTATATTATTAAGGGAATTACCAAATTTTTGGATGTTATAATACTATTGTGGTTACGGCATAAAGAATATCCTTTTTAGAAATACATACTAAATTATTTACAAATGAAATTACACGATTTGTTGGATTCTCTTCAAAATAATGGGAGAAGGGGAGGGATGTGTGGAGGTGGAGATGAAAAAAGATCATGGGTCGGTAACTGCTGAAGCTGGTACTGGGGTGACAGTGGGATGAGAAACACAGATGTGTGCAGATGCAGGAGTGTAGTGGAAGAGGGTCTTCAGCTGTCAGCCCTCTGGGAACTGGCTTCCTCTGGGGGCAGCTCATATCCATGTCTGATCAGTGTACGGGTAAAGGCCCGGCCCTCCCTGTAGATTGGGACAACTTTCAAATGCTATCCCAGTTCCAGAGCTCTCCAAGGCCATTGCTGGGATTGAGCCTCAGCTCTGTTTCTCCCTCTGTCCACTTCTGCATTTCTCCTTCCACAAATATGGGTCCTAAAAGCACTCCCTGATGAACCCTCTGCAATCTCCACCACAGAGCTTACTTCTGAGGGAACTCAAACTACACAGCCACTTTGACATCAATATTCCCTTTATTTTTGTAAATGTTCAAGTTTCCATGGTGAAAATTTAAGGAAAGAAAGAGATTATGCCAGAATACACGTGGGAAGAGTGGTGGCAAGTGGCCACAAGGGCTCTGGTTTCTGTTACTGGGTAGTGCCATTCAGGGAGGAGGAGATGCAGGAGGAGGAGCATTTGGGAGGGAGATGAGGAGTTAGGTGTTTTGTTCCTTTTTTTTTTTTTTTTGATATGGAATGCTTCATGAATTTGCCTGTCATCTTTGTGCAAGGACTATGCTAGTCTGCTCTGTATCATTCCACTTTTAGATTTTGTGCTGCTGACGGACCAGGAGTTAGTTCCTGGAATGTCAAATGTGAGAGGACTGGGCTGGTGATATAGATGACATTAGCAAACTACAGACAACTCATGAAAAGGAAAGCCTGAACATCTTAAATGGCCAATATAAATTCTGTTTATATAAATATAAATTCTACTTGGCCTTTAACTGTATTTGCACAATTATAATTGAATACATGAGTACCTCATAGAATGGGAATTAACCACACTCCTGATGGCAAGCACCATGTTCTAGGATATTTATTATACCTTGTACTCTAACTCAGTCCTAAATAATCACTGAATGAATGTATTCCCTTAGAAGAGCTAGAAAATAGTCTTGTTTTCCCCATTCTGTTCCTCTGTGCATAATTCTTTTTCGGTCTCCTTGTTACACATGAAATCCTCTTCTATCTTCAATTACATGTATTGTCCTTGTGCAACCAGAATTAGAGGATTTTGGAACAATCAAGAATGAATCAGATGAGAACCTGCGTTTCAAAGAAACTAAGAGTTGAGTGGTGGGGGGCGATAAGACATCCATAAATCATCATAGAAAGTAAAAAAAAAGGGGGGGTGAGAAAGCTAAAGATGAAAGGATACAGAATTTCACACAGGTGACAAGTGTTTGCAGTTAGGAAGACTCTAATCAGCACTATGGGCTGACGACCAAGTATCTACCCAGGCTATGCTGGTTCGGCTCTAATTCTCTGTTTGTAACGCACTATGGTCGGGTCTCCCTTTAAATACTCTAACAGCTGATTAGGAGCCAGGCAAGTTTATAATAACCTACCCACCGCTTATTTAGTAGTCCTGTCAAAGATTTTTCCTGCCGTTGGATACAGAACCATTGTTCTAAAACTCCGATTTCAAAAATAGTATCTAGAAATATATGGAAAGGATCTCTACATAAAATAGTGCTTAATGTTTTAATATTTTAAAGATCTCTAAAGATGGATGTGACTGCACAGAATCCTACTTGTCAGGAGATACACACACACACACACAATTTCTCAGCTTTTTAAAAGGTCGCCCTTTGTGATAAACATTACAGACTCCTACCCAGCTTGCTCTCCTCGGTGGAGAATCGAGAACCGCCAGTCTATACTGATTTAAGCATCCACAGGACCAAAAGAATTAACGTTCTCCTTAAATAGCACCGCTCTAATTAAACACAGTTTTCATTAGCAAAAAGTACTTAAAGCATCTCAACCACTTTTTAAAACTGGACCTTTTCTGCGAAATTCTACTTGAAAACCCACGAACAGTGAATGTTCCTGGAAGAACACCTTAAAATGAAAAATGTAGTGAGCCACGAATATGCAGAGGCGAGGTTATTTAAACAACGATTTGCTTTGTACTTTAAAATACTGTGCAGCCTTAACATACTAAAATTACAGGAGATTAAATTAAAGGCCCTAACCTTTTCCGTATTCTGTAAACTCACCTACCTTCTGTCCGACAAGATTATCTTCTCCCAAAGGATTCTCAATAGCTGGCACACATAAAATGCAAAAAAAAAAAAAAAAAAAAAAAAAAAAAAAAAAAAAAAAAAAAAAAAAAAAAAAAAAAAAAAACAAAAACCAATCTCCTGGGGCAGCCAAACTTCTCATATACTTAATTAGGCATATCGCAATGTAGTTTATTTAAAATAAACTAGGTCTTTGAATGCCTCCGGGGGATGTATTTAAGTAAACTATTTTTGACTAGAATGGGATAATTTTAAAAATACACAGGATAGTTAGCCAAGGTCTAATACGTTCAGAAATTTTTCTGTTCCACGAAGGACAGGTTCACATCCCAAACTATTTGCTTAGGAATTCGGGAAGCCGCTCTACACCACCACCCCGCCCCCGCCTCCTAAAACACAGAGTTGAGGGAGGGGCTGGCTCGGCCCCTGCGCGCGACCGCAAGAGACAAAGGCGCGGCCGCCCCCAGCCACATCCCCCGGCCCGCGCGCGGTGCCCCGCACATGCGCTCGCACACGTAGGCGGGAGCCGCCAGCGGCTGCAGCTCAGAGCGCACAGCTCCCAGCACCCGGCACGCGGGGTAGCAGAGCGCGGGACAGAGCCCACTGGCGGTGGCCACGGGCGGGGGCCGCGCTGGGGTGCTGCGCCCGAGCACGTACCGGGGCGTGGCCTGCAGCGTGCGGGTGGGGCTTGGGGGAAGTTTCTTGGTTGACTGGAGTTTTGCGCCCTTACGGAGTAAGTACCCGCGGCGCCAGCAGCAGGAGGGGAGCCGGGTCCCTTCCGCATGCTTGGTGCTTTCCTGGTTGAGGTCTGACCACGGCCGCTCTCAGGCACCTTTCTCTCCGTCCCGGAATGGAGCCAAGACATGGGAATAAAGGAAATTAAGTAGTACACGGAGATCGGGTGTCTGGGCAGCGTCTTGGATAAAAACCATCTATTACAGGTAAGAAAAAAATTACGTCCAAACTTCTGAAAGGTGTGAACACAAAACGGTCCAGAAGGCGTTCACAGGTTTGTGGTAAAGTGTAGCTTTTATCTGACAGGGAGACTGTTGTATAAAATTCTACAGATTGCACTAATTCCTTCTGAAATGATGATATAGGACAACAGGTTCAGTGCTATTTAAAGGAAGTATCAGCAAAATGGTTGGTGGCTGACTTAAAAACACCCCAATGAAAGAACTTCCCCCTTACCTTTTTGTTGGTTCCAGCTAGCAACATGTTTGCAAAGATTTTATTGAACAAAATTTTAAAGTTAAAAGATGATTCCGTATTATTTGTAACTTGTTTTTGAGATTGCTGCGTTAAAACTCTAAATTTTTAGAACGTTTAAGTTTCCGCAAAGTTGGTAGCTTTATCCTAGAAACTTGTAGGAGGAAATCAGGATTTGGAACGCTAATTTTGAGGTTATAACAACTTAAACATATCTACTATGGCATGAGGTCAAACAGTTCTGAGAGAACCATACCATACTTTTATATAGCCTTTTATATAGTTCAGGAGCTTTCCCATATACTGCTTCGTTTACTTGTGAGTTAAATGTCTCCATATAGAGATTTGAAGTTTTAGTTCAAACACAAAACCCAATAAATAGCTCTTCAAAACACTTTAATTCTATTTATGATCTGCTGCTCCTCTTAGGACATCCCTCAATGTGATCTCATTACTTTCAGTTGACATCCAGCCCTCCATTTTCCACACCCTCATTGCTTTCACTTCTTTAGTATTTAAACGGTTGGCAGTGGGAGAAAAGGTTTGCAGTACTGGACTGGCAGTATTATGGATTTTGGAGTCACTGATGACCAGCTCTCCAAACTTTCAAATGTACAAAAGGAAATACAAACCACTACTTTCATGGGGGGTTGAAGACTGAGTTAAAATGCAAAATGCATAGCAAAAAACCTGGCATGTAGTAGTACTCAACAGATGATAGGTTCATTTTAATTTAGTCCATGAGCATTGTACCTAGCAGCAGTGGTCTCTCTGGGTAACCATTTTCAGTTATAAGCTTAACCATGTCACTTTGAACAAATGTACAAAATATGCTAAATCCCTTTCCTGTACTTTCAGGGTGAGAAAGTAATTTTAAAATCATCCATTCATAGCAGCCCTGAGGGAAGCATAGGTAACAGACATACATGAGGAGAGAGGAATATTAAAGAGATAAGAGGTATTATAGAACTACAGAATAAGGTTATACTCCTTGGATAAAGGCATTATAAGGAAATTTGTGATGGTGTGCAAGGATGGGAAGGAAGTACTGGTTCTATTTTGAAACATCTTTGAGCACTCCAGAGGACTTGTTTTCTGGGACTGAGCAGTAAGTACTTTTCATCTACTTTTACTGTACTATGACTTTCCTTCTAAATTAAGTAATTTTCCCAGACTCCTGACTACTATATAATCTGCTCATTTACTAATATTTGAAAGCTTTTAATTTACTAATATTTGAAAGTACATAAACTTCTAGTTTTCAACTGAAGCTAATTTGCTAAATGAGCATAATTTTTAATATTGTGACCTGGGAATATTAAACAATTGTTTTATTCTAAAATATTGTCTCTAGTACAATCTGCAACTAAATGTAGAAGCATAGTGGGTCATAGTATTTGGGGTGAGGTATATCTATGTCCCCAAATTTTGGATTTAATATTAGTATTATGAACCTTTGTTCCAGAATTTTCATGTATTCATAATCATGTTTGCTTTAAGATAAACAACCAAGAGATCTGTAGCATAGTTCACATCGTTTAGGATATATACCTCAGGCTACAGGACCCAAAGCTCTAATACTGGTTATGTAATTGGTGAATGGAAATAAGTTTCTGGGGCTGGGTATGTAGCTCAATGGTGGAGTGCTTGCTCAGCATGCCTATGACCCTGGGTTCAATCCCTAACACCACACACACACACACACACACACAAAAAGTTTGTTACCTCTAGATGTAAGGATTCACAGTGGTTTTTCTTTCTTATTTTATAAAAGAAAAACACAGGATAAAAAGACTAAAGCTATTTAGAAATGTTTTAAAATATAATATCATTAAAAATAACCAAGATTTGTTCCCAGTTTAACATTAGAGTCAGAAGACCTAAGTTAAATCTTTGGTCTGCCAATTTATTACTTTTAGGGCTTGAGCAAACCATCATCATTTGAGGTCTAAATTTATTCATGTTAATGGTAACAGCCTAGAAATACTTTGCAGAGCCTCTAACCCTTACACATTATATGATTATAATGTTCCATGGTTTGCTTCACACATTCTATTCATACTAACAAAATTAAAACTGTGTTTTATAGTTTAATAGGCTCATAAATGTATAAATGACAAGTTTCTTTTCTAAAAATGTACTCTTCACAATGCAGTATTATGGTTATTATTTAACATGACATTTTAGGGACAGCATACATTAGGATGATAGCAATAACTATTAAAATGTACAATGTAACTTTTGTAAAGAATTTAAATTATTGGGAAACAATTTTATGAGCTGGAGATGTTGAAGCAAATATTGTTTAAACATAAAAGCTGATCAAAGGGGGCCTGGTCCACAGAAGATGTTTATTTGATGTAACAAAACAATACAGTTAGTGTTAGACCCAACCACAAAGAGCAAAGGAATGAAAAATTTGTACAATGTACATAGAAAAAACAAGATGTTTACTACAACTATATATTCCTAAAATAATACTTCTAAAATTACTCAATTATTGAAATCTATATGAAAAAAAGATGTTAATAGCGACAAAGTGCATAAAACCAAACATCATATTTTGAGCAAATTAACATACTAGGCAATTTTACTAACAATGCATGATTTTTTTTCCTTGTTTACAGTCTGCTCAAAATATCTTTATACCAACAGGGTGGGCAGAACATTTAGGCTTGATATCAGTTACACAATATTAGCATAAACTTCCACAACTACAGAGAGTACTGTTTTGTTTTGACCTGGCAAAGTAACTATAGAAACATCAGATGACTTCTCTGAATTGAGAATTTTATCCAAATAAATGCCACATACCTTCCAGATATATGCATATCTTTCTATATTACGCAAATGGCTTTACCCATTTAAATAAGAAACCATACAGCACTTAAGAATCATTATTATAAGATTAACAATGTCATGTTCCAGGTTTAACAATTTCATAGGCCAAAAAAAATTTCTCCTTAAAAACTAGTTTTATAAATGCAGAATATATTGCATGAGGAACTGCTGGTATTTTTTAAGAAAATATATTGTGCAATTGTGGCTACCGTGTACTGCTGGCAAAGCATTATTGTTGATGTAAAAGGTGAAAAAAACAGTAAAAATTTCCAAACCGCCTATGATCATGATGAAAGGTTACTACCTTGTTAAAAAATTATATTGGCATTTCATTAAAAATAATTCGATAAGGGACAAATTCCCTAGCCCAAAATAAATAAATAAAAAGGTGCATTTTTCAATGATGCTACTGCAACACAATGGCTTTAAACACCAAAGGACTGTGAAAATGTGCTGTGATCTGGCATTAAAGAACATATTAAAAAAGCATTAATGAAAATTAAGTAGAAAGGGGATCAAAACTGAACTATCTGAGTTTGTGCAGTATTGTAGCCAGGCTTCTAAAATTAGATATAGAAAATATAAATAGACTACTTTAGGTAATGAGCCACCAGTGTCCAAAAAAACAAAAAACAAAACAAAAAAAAAGGATGTGGGTGGGGGAATGAGATTATGAAAAAGCTCAGTTAACTTGATCCAAAGCTCTGAGTAATTCTTCACCCTGCAGTAGGTTTCTGCTGCCTTGTATAGGAGCATTAACTTCACAATCATAACTGGTCAGCTGTGGTAATCCACTCTCATCCATTGATTGCCCCAGCAGCCTACATGCTAAATCTGAAAAACAAAGAGATACCTAAGTGTTCATTAAATTGATGAAGCACCCACTATGAGCTAAGTATTGGGAGAAAATAAAGCAAACTTCTGGTAAGGTTTTTAGTCTATTGTGTAAAACCACAGCTATATAAACAAGTAAGTGCAATCCAGTTTATTTGTGCTGTGTCAAAAGTGTGTACAGGATATAATAAAAGCACAAAGGAATAATAGTTTAGTAAAAGGCATAAAAACTTACAAGTTTCAACTTCTATCAATATCGATAGCACATAGACATATCAAAGAGAATTACTAACAAGTGAAGGTTCTACCTATCATCTACCTATCCCTGTATTTCAGCCAGTAGATGAAATGCTGCTGTATTTTTACTTTGTAGCCCTTCACTGTTATCAACTTAACTGACAAGTATCAATTGGCGGGGCCATCTAAGACCCCAAAACAAAACAAAACAAAAACGTTTTATTAGTTAAACCTTAAATTTTAAGATTTTAAATACCAAAGAACAGTGAAATTATGCTGTCTGTGATCTAGCATTAAAGAACACATTTAAAGAACATTAATGAAAATTAAGTAGAAAAGGGATCAAAACTGAACTATCCAAGTTTGTGCAGCATTGTAGCCAGGCTTCTAAAATTAGATATAGAAAACATAAATAGATTGCTTTTAAGGTTTAAGTATGTTGTTATATGAACTAAAACACCTTTCAGAAGATACGTATATCTTTTATTAGTGTAATAATAATTATCAATCAAAACTTTTTTAAGGCACTTAAAAAATTCCAATCAGTTTTCTCAGATTTCAAAAATTACAGTAAAATCAAACTAAAACTCACAAAAATTCTCTTCTCACTTTATAATGCAGAGATGTTAAAAATTATAAAATCAACAATTTTCATGAGACCAATCATAAAATAGGAAAATGACATGCAACTAATTGGTATCATGGGCCCATATGTGACCCACCAGGGCACTTACCTGGGTGTAGGCAGGTGCTACCACACCTCTGGCACCTGCCCCGAGGTAGGCCATACTGATGTTACACGGAACAAGTTTGTGTGACAATTAGGAACTTAAAAATATAGCAAAATTTAATTTCCAGGGTCTTTTGTGACAGCACGATAGCAGTTAAGGATTTTGTTAAGGAACCAAAATCACTCTCATCTGGGGTAAAGCTCCTAAATAAGTAAATTTCATATACTTAAATTTTTCTTGTGATGGTCAAGGGCAGAAAGAATAAACTAACCAGAGGGTATTAAAATAATTGTCTTTTGCTCCATTCCATTTTGTTCACTAGATTTACATCCTTTCACACGTTTCCAAGAAAGTGATGTTGTAGTTGCACGATCATCTGGTTGCTGTAATAATGTTCCCTAAAAAGAGTAAAATTATTTCCAGTTTAGTATGGTGAATTACTTTTAAATTCAAAAATTTTGTTACTGCCCTAAATTATTTTTGGTTCTTTTTCTTAATATGATGATGCCTGCAACCTGACCACTGTGGCATCCAATTCCCTCAAGCTAAGCAGGGTGGGGTTTGGTTAGTACTTGGATGGGAGACCACCTGGGAACACCTGGTGCTAGCTTGGGAGAAGGACTTGGCAACCCACTCCCAAAAATAATTAGCCATTGAAAAACATGTGAATAGAAGAGAAGCACTGACAAGTGCTGGGCATGGTGTAGTGTCAGGTAGTGTTTCATCTGTTGTCCACAGGGTCCCTATGAGTCAGTCCCCACTCAATGGCACCTAACAACAATAATATTATGATAAAATCATCTGCCACCCATTATTACTAATCTGTCTATAAATACTTTCCAGTTAATTTGGTCTGAAAATATTACTATGATTATGCCAGCCTTTACCCTTAAAATATAATGCTTCTATTAATGAGGGGAAATAACTTAAAGGGATGAAAATGAGACTGGTGGTGATACTGAGGGTAGAGTAATGGGAGAACTTTATCTCTTAGAGAAAAATATATCTGTATTGTTTGGAATTTTTATACCAAGAATGTATTCATTATATGTATTTTTTAAAACTAATGTGTACAAAGTTAAAAAGCCATATATATGACTTCTGAAAATTACCTCTCTGTAACTTGGAAACAGCACATTATCTAGAGTAGAAAAACAACATATTCTCACACTTACAATTCCAACTGCTTGAAAAAGCGAACCATCATGTTCCATTTTTCGCTTTCTCTGAGCATTCTGCAAAGCTAGTATCTTTGGATTTAATTCTTCCTCAGGAACAGTATTTCTGGAAAAGAAAAAACACTCTATAAAAAGATGGTTTTATTATTTTAAAAATCTAACAAGCTCTTTTAAACGAAACGTATAATACCTTCATTTCCAGTGTTAAGGAATGTGGTATTATATATAAAAAACTTTATCACCTTAAAAGCAAAAGGTCAGTTTCTTTTGCTGTTTTTTTTCCCCCCCAGTGCTAGAGATCAAACTTGGGGCCTCTCACATGCTAGGCAAGTGGCTGACCACTGAGCTACACACCCAGCCCAAAAGCTCAATTTTTAAAACAGAATTTTCTCAACTATACATAGCTGTAAAAAAACAGAGCCAAATATAACTAAATTGAGAATTAAATATCAGCTTTTCATACCACCTAATATAACAATACACAGATATTCTTGGGACTACTAAAATATAAGATTTCATATCTATATATTATTTTCAGTTTATAAAACATTTCATGTTCATTAGTTCATTTTAACCTGACTCCAGTTCCCAAGACAGATAAGACAGGTATATGATACCCATTTTATAAATGCAAAACTGTGGTTTGTCTGATAACTTGCTCACACAACCACTGGTAATTACTTGTAGATATGGAAGTATACTCCAGGTCTCTATACACTTCTCTCCCCACCTGGTGACTTTTGTACTCTTCTGATTTTGCCCTGGTTATCAAGTCTAAGCTATCTGCATCTAAAATTAATATTAAATCCTGAGGAACTATTATAAAGAGTCAAATACATCAACTTTGTTATATTACAGTGGCGTTTCAAGAAACCCCCCCTCATAATACATAATCACAAGAGTTCTTTGCTCTGTTCCAGATAGTTGAGAATGTGAAATGGGTGACATATTACTCTTAACTTCTCCCCATATACATTTTTGTTTTTAAATTTTTTATAAAACTTAGTTTTTAGACAGGCAGATTTTAAAGATAATACATAAGAATTTACGAAACAACTCAATCACATAAATATCATCTTAGTGGTAGTACTTCTAATAGTTTATCTTTAATCCTTGCTCTAAAGCTGTAAATCTTCTGGTTTATTACAACACTTTGGTTTTGCAAATAATTACTGAGAAAAGTGGGGGGAAAAGCCTCCATGTATACTCATGATTAGCGCCTGCTGTATGGGAAATAATGTTCCACAATTGTTTAAGTGATTGATACTCAACTGTGATTTTGATAAATAAAATCCAAGGGGAACAGTTGTTCAGACAACTGAATACCCTATCCTCTATAGCTAATAATAAACTGTAAATTATAAGACATTATCATTTATATTCTATTCATTCATCTATGCAACAATATTTTGAGCAAGTAATACATGTCATTAGGTACTGAACTAAGTATTAATATCACTAAAATTCCCAAGACACTGTCTTTTCCTTAGTGGAGCTCAAGGTCTGAAGTTGGTGATAGAGTAATTTATAAAATAATGTAAAATACTTTTTTTTTTGTGGTTTTTGGGATTTTTAAGACAAGTTCTTACTATATAGCCAAGGCTAGCCTCACACTTGTAATCCTCCTGTCTCACCCTCCAGCTGCTAGGATTACAGATGCGTGCCTATAGATGTGTGCCACTATGTCCAGCTGTAAAGTACTTCCACTTTATCTAAAACACCAAGATTTTTACCTACTTTAAGAAAAAGGCAATACTTATTTTAAAATCAGATTTAGTATGTTAAATTTGTTCTTAAAAGCATATGTCAGAAAGACTGCTGTATGTTTATATACCATTTTACATCAATATATTTCCTAAAATAGAACAACTATAACTTTAATGTTACATATAAATACCTTTGACTCAAAGTGACAGATAACACGTTAGGGCTTCTTGGGTGAGATTTTTCTGTCTGTTCTATGACTCCTTTTCCTGCTCTGTTTGGTGATGCTGTCCGACTTTGAGTACCACTATATGGTGACGTTGAAGCACTAGCAGTTTCTTTAGAAACGTGGGTAGGTGATGGAGATGCAATCAGTATTTTAATGTCTTCCATACCATCTTTTGTCACTGTTTTTAATTCATCAGTGGTAGCAGTGGCAGTGGTGGTGTTAACAGTAGGTTCTTGTATTTGAGGCTGCTGAAATACTGGAACTGTGCTGACACTTTGAGGGTTTGCAGAACTGCTTTCTAATGGTGACAACTGATCAAAGGAACGTAACTGGAAATCATCATCCATTGGGATATAGGGGGCCAACATCTCCAAGTCTAAATCAGTGTCCTTTAAAACAAATACATGAATGTTTAGAATGACTACACCTTGTAAAGAAAAACAAAGCCAGTCACATCACCCTAAAAATTAGTAAAGTTTAATACAAAATAAACAAATTAATATACCTGAGTTGAAAACGGATTTTTTGCTTCTGTGTCTTCAGCAAAAAGTTTCTCTACTAATTCCAACTTGAATACATTGACCATATCACTATCCACATCAAAACAATATTCACTGGGACTGTTAGGCTGTGAAGAGAGTTAAAAGTATTTACCTTTCCCTGAAGAAGCCTCCATATATTTTGCTTATAAGCATTCTTAAACCAGATCTCAGAAATACAAATCAAATTTTTTTTTCAGTCTTGAGGGTTACACCAAAGGCCTCATGCATGTTATGAAAGTGCTGTATCACTGAGCTGCACCCCTAGACCCTTTTCTATTTTTATTACTTTTGAGACAGAGGCTAAGTTGTACAGGCTGCCTCTGGCCTCACACTTGGAATTTTTCTACCTAAGCCTCCCAAGTAGCTGAGATTATAGGCAGGTGACATGGCTCTAAGGTCTTTTATCAAATTTTATCTAAGATGCATGTTTGAATTTGTGCTGGTAGCTAATTTTACCTGTATACATATTTCTCAGTATACAACATTCCTAATTAAAGTTAAGATTAAAAGATGGCCATATCTGTTTATTTCTTGCCCCCTCCTTTAGTTTCCAGACAGGGTCTTGCGATGTAGCCCTGACTGGCCTGGAACTCATTTTGTGGCCCAGGCTGGCCTCTAACTTGTGGCTGTTCTTCTGCCTCAGCCTCCCAAGTGCAGGTATTACAGGTGTATGCCACTATGTCCAGCTTCCTTATATGCTTAGTCTAAAAAATAAAACTTACCTAACAGTTCAAGCCCCACTCGAGCACCTAACTGACCAATTAACTAGATGATATCCTCACTGGAATCTACCTCTGTACAGAGAAGGCATTTTGCTAAAAATATATCTACTCTAGGGGATCGGGACAGAAACTTAAATTCTTTCATCTACATATGCCTTTATGGAGAACAGTACTATTTTAGGTGTTAATAAGCAAGAATTCTAACCAAAAATATCATTAGTGTATATTCTAAGCATAAAATTTTCTCTCATTCTAACATTTTTATTAGATTCATTTTTGTTAAAGACAAAGTGAATCAAACATTTTTGTGCTGGACAATCAGAGCAAATGATATAGTCTCCAAGGAGGCTATGAATATATTAAATCTCCTACTCTATGCATGCCAGTTTCAATTGATAAATATTTAATGTAGGATTATTTACCACTAATTAGGACTTATTTATGTCTTATTTATCAAGTTATAATGTTTCCATCCTAGTTATCCTACTCCCAAGCATAATTTTAGTAGTAGGAAGCTCTAACATTCAATCACTTTACATTTAGATATAGAGCCATTATGTGACACCTCTAGTAATGGCCCAATCTTGTTTTGAAAACCTTTTTGTTGTGTTTATATGACTATTACTATCAAGAAAGATCCAGAATAAAAAGACCAGTTACTAAGTATTTATTCTGAATCCTCTTCTTATATCATGGCACCCACCTCAGGAGAACTTTGTCTGGTGCTTCCGTCAGAAGGACTTGCTGGCTGATCTTGCATCTGGGGCATGGTAAATGAAAGTTCCAGAGACTCTGGATTTGGTTCTAATTTTAGTGCAACTTCTTGATTCAGTGCAGGGTCAGCACTACTTCGAAGTGGCTTTGGAGTTTCAGAGGCGGGTAATGGAGACATTGCCAAATTTATATTTGGTAATTTTTCATTGGATGAGGGGAACATTACATCATTATATAGAGGAACTTCCTCAAGTTGTTGTTCTTCAGTTTCTGTGTCTGCAGGGGAAAAATTTGGTCAATCTGAAGAACATAAAAATTTTAACATACATAGAAATTTATTCCTTTTTACAGAAAATGTGTGTAATTCACTCCAGTAACAAAAATGTTACCAAGTTTTCCTTAATTGGAAAGATAAAAGAAATTATAGTATAACAATAAATCTGAGTTATCTGTTCAGTCCACTATTGACTACTCCCGTTAATCTATATGGCATAGAAGACCTACAATTCTAATCTTTTTATACATTAAAATTTAACCCAATTCGAAATTACAATTTTCATTTTCTATTTTTTGGTCATACTTAGGGGTTAAACCCCAAGGCTTCACACATATTTCCAAGTGCTCTACCATTGGGCTGCACCTCCTGGCCAATTTTTTAGGTTGACACAGGGTCTCACTGAGTTACACAGGCTGCCTCTTGCCTCAAACACACCATCCTTCTGCCTCAGCCTGAGATTACAGGCATGCACCACTGTCTCCAGTGACAGTTTTCATTTTCAGTGTATGCTATTATGGTGTGACTGCTTATTTACCCTTTAATGCAATTATACCCACTGCAGTATAACTCTACTAAATGGTGCACAAAATATGACAGCAGGATATATAAGTAGTCGGGAAGCTCCAGAAAATTAGATATGAAAAATTCCTTAAAGGATACTGTGGAACACAATTCCCACCAATGTGGAAAATGCAGGAATGCTACAAAATTACAGGGATAAAAATATTTAAGTGATACTTTCAAGAAGACCATGAAAAGAAATCTATAAGCAATGTACAAATGATTACCAACAAAAAAATGATAAACTTCAGTTGAAATGAGATGGCAGCAATAAACCTAATTATGGGATTAGCAAAGCCAGGTACTGTAATGCACATCTGTAACCCCAGCAACTTGGGAGGCTGAGGTAGATGGATCTTGAGTTCTAAGACCAGAGCCAGTGTGTGGAATTTGGCAACACCCTGTCTCAAAATAAAAAATGGGCTAGGCGTACAGTTCTGCGCTAGAACAGCTGCAAAGTATGTTCAAGGCCATGGGCTCAACCCCCAGTACTGCTAAATAAATAAGTTTATTCCTTATAAATATGCCTTGTAATATTCCTTATAAATAAATAAATACGCAAGCAAGCAAAATAACTAAATACTCACCATTGCTGCCAAAATCTAAAGATATGATTGTGTCTCCAGCAGCCGGAGCTAGCAGAGTTAAAGCATCAGGCTCCTTCTTGAGTTTATCAAAGAGGCTACTTGTATCCTCTGATTCAACTTTGGTGAACAGCTGAGTCATTTTCATATCTGAAGATTCAACTGGTTTGAGGACACATTCTGTTTGTTGAAGGGAGAAAATCAAGTCGTGCTGAATAATGCCACTGTTAAAAAATAAAAAGATTGGTCATTTTTTTTTTTTTTTGGTGGTACTAGGAGTTGAACCCAGGGCCTCGCACCTGCATGCTTTGCAAGTGCTGGACCACTGAGCTGCACCCCCAGCCCTTTTTTTTTTTCTTTTCTTTCTGAGACAGGGTCTCGCTAAATTACGCAGACTTCCTCTGGTCTCAAACTTGCAATCCTCCTGGCTCCGCCTCCCAAGCCACTGGGATTACAGGCGTGTGCCACCACGCCCAGCTAAGACTGGTCATTCTTAAATGAACACTTGATAGTGAGGATGAGTGAAGAGGACTAGAAATGACTTTGTCTCTTAAATTCTGTCTAATGAAAAGGAACATTTTTTGAGACAGGGTCTTGTTATGTAGCCCAGGCTGACCTGAAACTATGTAGACCTCAGCCTTCTGAGTGGTAGGATTACAGGTATGCACTACCATCCCTTGCTTTAAAAGGCGGCATTTTAGTATTCTTAGATGCGTGATTTCTCATGCATTCTCTGTCACATTTAGTGTTTTAAAATACCAATATGAAAGACCTAATAAAATTCACAGCAGAGGGTAATATCAATGTTTGAATAACTTCAATTTAAAATGTCAGATACCCTCTGGAAAGAGTTGTGGTGACATGGAAATTTGCAATCAAGTACATGAAGGACACAAACATCTTCAGAATTTTTGTGCTGATCCATATAATGAAACTGGTACAAAATAATAGATGAGGCGTGGCCTAAGGATGGGCCCAGAATATAAAGATAAAATAACCACACTCTTTGTGAGAAGGGTGATATATTTTCTTTGGTAGTGGGGAAAATGATATGGTGATGCCACTTACAGGATAAGGTAGAAGAGAGATGATGAACAGCCTTTCACCTTCATGAATGGCTTCAATGTAAATTTTATTTCTCCTTTAGTTAGCGTATAAAATATTCACTATGTGAAATGAACTCAGGATACAAAGAGTAAAATACCTAACTCTTGCCTTCAATGAGTTTATAATCCATCATGAAATAGATAAGCACTCAAAACATACTGTGATCACTACTAAAATGGAGAAGGCTTGCTTCAGAGAAAGGCTAACAAGCTGAAATTTGGGTACAAGTAGCATTTATTAGGCAGACTGGGGTACAGAGAAAAGAAGAACATGCTTACCTAATGGTAAAGTCACAAAACAACTCTTTAGTACTAATATTAAAGGAATTATTTTGGTATCAGAAGTGGTAAGAATAGTATGGGTAAGGCCCTGGATTTGATCCCCAGCTAGCTAAATAAACAAATATGTATCTGGAAGTGGTAAGAATTAAAACAAATGACCAAAGTCTTCCTAAGAGGGGTGATCATAGATATTAGAGGGAAGGCTCAATCTGTAAAATCAAGGGAATATAATGACAAGAAATGATGGTATGCAAGTGGACAAAGGCTTATCTTTGGAGTAACGTTGTTGTTGTTAGGTGCTTTCTAGTCGGTATCCCGGCTCATAGCAACCCTACGTACAACAGACGAAACACTATTGTTAGTGCTTCTCTGCTATTTATAGGGTTTTCAATGGCAGTTGATTTTTGGGAGTGGGTTGCCAGGTGACATAGGGATCTTTAAAAGGAAAACAAGAAGATGCAACATCTACACTAGAAAGCTCAGCCAGGTAGATAAGTGAGAATCTTTCAGTAATGTGGATGATAGACTAAATAGGGCAGAGCCTCCTGAAATAGAGCAAATGAAAGATCAATGCAAGATGTTCACGTATTTATAAAGCAATGAACTAAGGGAAAATTTCATGAATGTATCAAAAGCCATGTGTCATATCATACTGTCTTTTACAGAACTCTTAACCAGACTTTCATTTAATCTTCATTACAACCTTCTGAGGTATTAGCATCTCACCTATATAGACTGGGTTTAGGAAAAATAAGGAGACTTTCCTGAGGTCACAGAACTATAACACCAAACTATTCCAAGGCCAGTATTCTCCCTGTAAAAATAACATACAGCAACCTTGAGATAATATATACCTAGACCTGTATAAGTAGAGAAAAGTAATCTATGGATTGGGTAATTTTTTCAAGGTCTTTTTAAAAACAGGAGTGAATGTGTGTGGATAAACAACTGATAGTAGTTAGTGGAATCACTGGAATAGCTGGCCTGGAGATCTAGATCAGAGTATTAAAAATCATAATTCAATAGAAAACTGAAAGCCAAATAAAATTCAGTGAATACATGTAATCTTATTTCTTCTTATAAGGGAACACTGTACCCCGAAAAAGTTTACTTGCTCTTCCTAAAATGTTTATTTCCCAAACTTACCTCACAACATAATTCACACATACAATGCATTGTGGTTGAGAGTTCTTGGTGTTATATATGACAGTTGCTTGAGTTTCAACCCAGACATATCCACCTCTTTTGGCAAGCATCCTGTACTGTCCTGTGGTGACTTGTCCTTTAGTAAACACTAGGATTGAAAAGGAAAAAGAATCATACAGAGAAAGTAACTTCAAATTTTCAGTCAAATGAATAGATACTGATCCTCCTCCCTACCTCTCCAGAATCCTCTCTCTCCACATGACCTCACTAATCACATCAGAATTGTTGTTACCTACACTATGTTGAGTATTTTCTCTACCTTTGCTTGTGCTTGTACCTTCTTCCTGAAATGTTATGGCCTTCTCTTAGACTCTCTTGTATGTATTAAACTTGCATCTCTTATAAGAAGCTATCTACCATTCCTTTTCCTGACTAGTAGTTCCTCTGATTCTGGAACAAATACATTTCACTTTTTTTTTTTTCCCACTTTCTTTCATAAATGGCATGGTAAGTCTACCAAAAGATTAGCCACATGTTGAGTTTTGTCTCTGCATTTTTACAGCTAGAACAATGCCAGATACACAGGTACATAAGGTTTGAATAGTGAAAAGGTATTTAGTTCCATTGTTTTAGAAAAGATGGTGTTTACTTGAATGGAAAGAGTTGTGACTGTTTAAATTAAGAAAGCCTCAGCATAGCTGAAAATAAACACTCAAAGTAAAACTCCTTTCCTGCCAAGTCTTCATCATAAGTAAAATAAAAGCCAGGAATGCGGGACAGCAGTTACTGAAATTCCTTAAATGACTTATGGTGAAAAGTATCAGATTAGAGAATGATCAATGCTTAATTCCATATCGAACATTACAGAAAGTGGTACTAGTATTTCCTTATATTCTTGCTATAATTTACAGAAAACCAAAGATACTTCAAAAAGGTGGACTTAGCATATTTAGTATCATACTATAGTCCCTTGACAATTCAGGCAATCTAAATTACTGATTTGGGAGAAAGTGGTAGATAAATCATACTGATGCTATTATGAGTATTCAAGCCCTGGCTGCAGACTTGGGCTTACTCTGCATTTCAAGGCTAGTCACACTAATGCAGTGACATTTAGGTATTCCCAATCACACTGGGGGAGTCATACTTCAGTTCAGATTAAATAGGCAAGTAAGAAATTCTAAAATTTAACTTAAAGATCTTAAATAATATTCATTTGAGTAAAATTCAGAATCATTTGTCAAGGAAACTTGTTACCCTCATATTCACTGATTAAGTGTTGTTTTCTGAATACCTTTTATGCACCAGCCATTGATCTCAGTAGATACATGATCTAGAAATAATTCTTTTATATATTCCATAATATTAGACTTTTTAAGACTTTATATTTAAATGATTCTACTTTTACTGATACTTGTAACAAATACAAAACAAACATTTAATGATCAATATCTGTAATGAAGAAATCTGTTAACATACTTCTAGGAAAATGTCATCTAGCAAGACAGGTTAATTTTACATACAAACAGTACAGATTGCAAGGTTAAATAACTGGAGTGTCTCTCACTTTCTCCATTGTACTTACTATCATGATGAGTTTTGGTCAGATGATCAGAGTCCAAAGCATGATAATACTCATAAATTGACCGGCCCAAAAGTTCTTCTGGCTCATATCCCATCAATTCAGTAATTCTGTTAGGAGAAAAATGAACGTTTAAGAAGAAAAATCTTAAAAAAAGGAATGATACTTATAAAAGTTTTATTTCTCCAGAGGAACTGCTACATATTTATTTTATGGACAAGTGAGTCCTTCAAAAATAAAGATTGTCACCAGGTACTGTGATGCACACCTGTAATCCCAGCAACTTGGGAGGCTAAGGCACAAGTATCCTGAGTTCAAGGACAGAGGGAGCCTGTGCAATTTAGTAAGACCCTGTCTAAAATTTTTAAAAAGTAGGTTAAGGGGACTGGGAATGCTGCTTAGTGGTAGAGAACTTGCATAGCATGTGCAATGCCCTGGATTCAACCCACAGTACTGCAAAATAAATAGAATAAAATTCAATACAATACAAAGATTGTCCTTTGCTTGGAATAAATTTACATTTTACCTTTAATAATTCTACAGTTACTAAGTGCAACGCCATGTGTTTCTGTAAGTCTTCTAGATTCATCCTTGATATATGACTCTTTACTCTCTTTCACCCAAACTTGTTATCTGTTTTTATCACATTTCATTATACGTACTGTTGGCAACAAGGCAAAGTATTAATAAGTAGATATGAAGTATTGCTAAATTAAATGATATAAGTTGTAAATGTAGCCAACTTTATTTTCAAATACAGGTTAAATCCATAAAATTATTTTTCCATAAAGCGAATTTCTTTATCTGACAGTTGTTAAGTCCTGGATAAAGCCTCACTTTGCAGAATCAGTGTCTCCTACAAAATTCTAGTATCATTAAAGAGTATCCACACTAAATAGGAAGTAAAAGAATAACTATTATGATGGTTTTACAAGATACTCTTACTTAGTTTCTATAATTACATGAAATTATGAGAATTAATTTCAGATGAAACAAAGATATCAAATTGAAAATAGGCTGAAAATTAATCCAGTAAGCCCATCTGCTTCACTGGCAGTTCCTTTCGAGCATGAGCTTATTCTCTGTATCTATTCTAAGAACTTCATAAGAGCCCACTTCATGAGACAAGGATGTCCTTAAGAGCACCATGCTAAACAGAAATATTCTCTTCTAAAGCCTTCTTGGGAACAAAACATATGAGTTAAGTGTTTGGATCTCACAGCCTATATATTTAAAGAGACTTTCTTACTGAAGTGCAAGCAAAAGTTACATAGTGTGCTGGGTTCAAAAATAAGCAAACAAAAAGAAAAGCACCTAATTATGGAAAGGACATTAAGCAAAATATCCTTGTTAATAACGGTATATAAATAATACTGCTTGTGCTGTCAGTTTAAGGCAAAATCTACCAAAGTAGTTTATTTTTTTAAAAAGGTAATTTATCAAAAACCAAACCCCTTCAGTTCTTTACAAAGGGCTACCCCAAAACATACTAACACTAGAGGGCAGCATTACAAAGGAAAATACTATTTTAAAAAATAATCAAGTCTTATTTCTTTAAATTATGCCTTAAAAGTAACTTTTTTTTTCTTTTTTGTGGTACTGGGGATCAAACCCAAGGCCTTGTGCATGCGAGGCAGGTGCTCTACCACTAAACAGCAAAATAATTAAAAATTAATTGCTCTTATATGTAATAATACACATTTCAATAAAACTCCATGGAATTAAATACTTTTTCACTATTCAAACCTTATGTACCTGTGTATCTGGCATTGTTCTAGCTGTAAAAATGCAGAGACAAAACTCAACATGTGGCTAATCTTTTGGTAGACTTACCATGCCATTTATGAAAGAAAGTGGCAAAAAAAAAAAAAAAAAAAAAATGAAATGTATTTGTTCCAGAATCAGAGGAACAACTAGCCATGAAAAGGAATGGTAGATAGCTTCTTAAAAGAGATGCAAGTTTAATACATACAAGAGAATCTAAAAGAAGGCCATAACATTTCAGGAAGAAGGTACAAGCACAAGCAAAGGTAGAGAAAATACTCAACAGTGTAGGTAACAAAAATTCTGACGTGATTAGTGAGGTCAAGTGGAGAGAGAGGACTCTGGAGAGGTAGGCAGGAGGATCAGATCAATGACGATCATGCATATTGTCTTAAGAAGCTTTGATTATCAGATGTCAATCAGTGTTTCTCAATCTGAGGTATGTCTACTACTAAAGGATACCAAAAGGTCAAATGACAAACAGTTTTTCTAGAAGACCAGTTTCATTCATATTGGAGGAAGCAATGTAAAATAAATTTTAACTTCAGAGAATTATGTACTGGTAGTTTATACTGTGTACCACAAAGGGGAGGAGGGATCCAGAAAAGTTGATCAGAAGCCTGTGACCTAAAGCTAGTATCCAGTCTACCATTTAGTCACTACAAGCATCTTTTCTTTTCTTTTTTTAAAAATTTTTGGCAGTACTGGGGAGGTGGGATTGCAGGGTCTTGCACATGCTAGGCAAACACTGTATCACTGAGCTGTATCCTCAGGCCTTTTATTTTTTAATTTGAGACAAGGTCTCATGAAGTTGCACAGGCTGCCTCTGGCCTTGAACTCATGGTTCTCTTGCATTAGCCTTCTGAGTCACTAGGATTAAAAGGAGTGCCCCTTGGCACCTGGCCCACTATAAGCATCTTAAGGAGAGGAACTGCTGATTTTCTTTCTTTTTTTTTTTTTTTTTGCAGTGCTGGGTGTTGAGCCCAGGACCCGCACCTGCATGCTTTGCAAGTGCTGAACCACTGAGCTGCACCCCCAGCCCACTTTTTTTTTTTTTACTTTTTGAGACAGGGTCTCGCTAACTTACACAGACTACCTCCGATCTCGAACTTGCAATCCTCCTACCTCCGCCTCCCGAGCTGCTGGGATTACAGGCATGCGCCACTGTGCCTAGCCTGATTTTTATTTCTGTGTTACTATGTGAACACAGTATTGCTCAAATAAATGTGTTGAATGACTGTAACTGGATATTACTTAGTATAGTAAGCAGCTGTTTGAAGAATATTCTGGATAATACAATTCTGATATTAGATTTTCTTAAAATTGGGCAATACTTTTTCCATGTCTTGGTTCTCAGGGGTTATATATGAGAGAAGTTTCTAGAAAGAGCTTTAACAAGAAAAGAAGGGCTTTCCTCTCTTCATTGATCTCTAAGTTGGCTGTTTTTACTTTTAACTTCTGTCATAATCATTATGGTAATTTTCTGATAGAACAAGAGGAGAATGCCACTCCCTTGTTCATTTTTGTTCTCTCACTTTCCTTTCTCCCCAGCCTACCCCATTATTTTGTTACTCTTAAGTTTTCAAAAGAAATTCCTTAAAATAGGATGGTCATCTGTTTCTTCATACCTTTACATGAATTGACCCTTATCTAGACAAGGGTTGTGAGTTTTAGTTAATTTGAAAGTCACAAGCCAGGACTGAATCCTATATTATATGATTTTAAAGTCAGTGCTCTGTCACCATTTCTTTGTCTAAAGGGTGAGGGATTCTTATTCATACTATGACTAAGTGCTTAAAATTGGGTTTTCCATAAAATCTTCAAGGTCTAGTAAGTGATATTAAAGATTAAGAAACTGATGTTTAAAGAGAAGAACTAATGTGTCCAGGAATTAAAATCCCCATTTGGATACAGGCCGTAGTGTCTGAATTTAGTAGTCTGGCTACAGACTCTGTGCCTTTAACCACTACTTTATGCAACTTTACAGTAAAAAAACTGAGACAAACAAAACAATAGAATGAATGCTATGACAGAGTTATGTACAAGTAACAGTATATTTTCTTCTTGAAGGAACAAGGGAATCCACAAAAGAATAGATGTCTTAGAAGGTAAAAGTGTTAGGCGGTAAAAAACAGTAACAAACTTCAGCACAAATTGAGAAAGTATGTGCAAACAGCATGTGTAAGCTGTTCTCTGGTTGGTGGGGCCACACCCAGATGCAGGTTCCCCTCCTGATGTATTTGGAGAACCAGCCAGGGGCCAGATTATGTCTTTGCTTGCCATACTAAGAAGTTTAGATTTTACTGTGTAGGTCTATTTTTTCTTTAAGCCTTTTAAAATGTTTATCACCTTTTTTTTTTGAAACAAAGTCTCACTCTCTAGCCCAGGCTGGCCTGGAACTTTCTATGTAGACCAAGCTGGCATCAAACTCACATCCATTCTCCTGCCTCAGCCTCCTGAGTGCTGGGATTACTGTTCTGCATGACCACATTTGGCACATACATCAATTTTTGATAAATAAAAATCTTCTCATCTCTAAATTGGGAAGCAACTTAAGACATTTCCAACAGAAAAATGGCATAATCTGATCTTGACATTAGGAAGTCAGTGTTCTCTGGCACCATGGATGACCAATCAACTCCACTGATAGAAATGCAGCTCAAGACACTATGGCAACAGTGCAAGCCAAAGATGATAATGAGGTGAAGAATTCAGTGCCAGGAGAGCAAGGGTACCAAGGAGGAAATAGATGGAGAGGTATATGCAGATCATCAATTGACAAGATTTAGAGATTAAATAGTGCAGATGAAGGTAAAACTTCCAAAAGCTTTCCACAGTCATGTGTCTACAGTAGTGCTTTAACAATGATAGGCATCAAGGAAGAGAAGTTGTTTGTGACATTGTCTGGGAGCAGTAGTGGTACAGTTCAATAAAACAAATATTTAGCTTATTAAAACAGAAGACTAAATCCATACAGATGCATTAAGTTGGCAATTACACAGAAGTAGTAACAAATTTAGGAAATGGTGCTAGATAGCATGGGTCACATTGAAGGTACTCAGGGAAAATATGGAGGTTGAAAAGATGACCAAAAACTTTTTTGTCCAGTGTATAAGTATGTATGTCTTTGAAATTTACTTTCTCACTTTAAGTAAGAAAGAATCACTAAAGGAACCTCATCTTAATAGTTCTTTATGTAGCACCTAGTATTCATAGTACATTATAAATGTGACTGAATTTAACTTGATATTTTTGGTTTTAGGATGTATCATTCAACTTAGTGAAAGTATACAATGTACCACTACTAAGTCTTTTCTATAGTGAATACTTTTTTAGTTAAAAGACTGTAGACTAAAAATTTCAAATTATATTTTATAACCAATTTACCTTTCATCACAATAAGAAAATTTCATATCCAGGCTGTGTCGACTGAGAAAAGTCTTGCTATCTAAGGGAATTTCAATATTGGATGGATGAGGAATGGGTTCACAAATCAATACCAAGCATGTCATGGGTGGTTTCTTATATCCACACTGAGATTGGTTATTGCTGGTGTCATATACATGAATATGGCCTGTGCAATGAAGTACCTGTGTATGAACAAGAAAACAAAACAGTTATTGTTTTAAAGTTACAAAACAAAATGGAGAGATCAGTAGCTGAGTATGACATAGCAAGCAAGCTCTGAGAAAATTTACTGGTATTGAGTGTATTAAGTGCATTTTTTAAATCAAAAAGTGTTTAATATATTTTTGATTAAGTGTATTTCTGAAAATCAGTCAAAATCCCTATGACGCCATCCATGATCTACTCCTTTTAATTTCCCCATGTGAGTGTGGGCTGCTTTTTCACCCATCTGATCATTGTAGTTTGGCTGTTTTGCCTCGATGATTGTGTTTCAGCACTAAGCAAAGAAAGTAATATAATAATGAATAGAAAATTAAACTCTACCAGGATTCAAACACTGGATAGTTGGGGAAAGCCAACTGATTAAGTTAGCTTGGCATAAAAATCTCACAAGTCACACAGTTTTGTGTCACACACTAGCAAATTGTCACATTATTTTGGATTTGGGAGATCACACACAAATCAGGTAAAAGTGCAAATGTTAAATCTGCAAGGAACAATAATTTTTCCCGCATAGTGCTAAATCTAACAAAGTCTAAATGTAGGAACTTATCCATAAATCAAATGCACCATTACTCAAATAATTTTTACTTACTTTCCATGTTGCAGACTTTATATTCATAGTTCTCCCCCGGCTAGTTAGGGTACACTTCATTCTGAGAAAGAAGCTTCGCTGTGTGTTTTGTTCCTTACCCTTTTTCACTGGGCCTAATGAAAACATGAAATAAAGTTAAAACATACGTTAGCATTACCATAGCAGCTCATACCCCTTTTACCCACCCCAGCACATCCAAGAAGTCTGACATGCTCTGCTCTAATACCGTTTGCAAGACTGCACTGATTTCCTGAGTTGATGGGAGGAGAATCCATATTTGGGATAAGAGTTAATCATTCAAGGCAGTAAACATGGTCAAACTAGAAGGCAGTATAAAAATGGCATGAGTTTGCCAGATAACTATGCTATCAGTGTACAAGCATGCCCCAGGAAAGAACTTTAGCAAACTCTTCCTGTCCTTTATCAAGTGTGATTGTTCAATTTACAATAAGCACCCATACACAGAACTTTTAAAACAGCAACTTTGTTTTTAGTAACAAATAATATTTATATATATACTTGTACACACATGGTGCCAAAAAATATATACACATTCTAAGCGATGTTATCTGTTACTTTTTGAAGTTGAATTAAATTATGATAGTAACCACTTTGAGCACCTCTTGAAACAGCAAAAGTCAAACATGAAGTGTATTCATCTTTTGTTATAGGTATACATTACGTCTTACAATTTTAATATTAAAATGTGTATACATTTTTGGCACCGTGTGTGTGTGTGTGTGTGTGTGTGTGTGTGTGTGTGTGTGTGTGTAATATTTTTTTCTTTAAATCATCCTATAAAGCAAGCAGAAATTGTTTCTACTTTGTTACTATGGGGAAAGTAAAACCAGACTGAATGATTTATCACAGGTTACATAAATAAGGACTGAGGTGTACCTCAATTGTAGAGCACTTACCTAGAATGTATGACCCCCCAGAACCACAAAATAAAACAAAGTTACAGACATAAAGTGAATCAAAAATAATTTCGGGTCTACTTAGTTCTAAACCTTATAACTAAAAAATGAGATTACACTTAGGTAACTAAGCAAATGGCATCCTGACTCCTTTAAAACAAATACAAAACACAATTTATTATTCAGAACCTACCGCTATATGTTGCAGGTGATATAAAAATGAATAATTAGATGCACTGCCTTTCTTGAAAAAGTTAAACATGTAGCTGATACCGAAAGTCAACAAAATAGTAGAGTAAGTACTCAAGACTGAACAGGAATGCCTTAAAAAGACTAGAATAGATAACTCCTAGACAGAGGGACTCAAGAAGGCCTTCTCAGAAGTTAGAATTTCACTAAGTAGAGATGGATTAGAAGGGTATTCCAAGAAGAAGGAATAGAAAGCACATAAGATGGAAAATAGCATGTTTTTGGGCAACAGTAGTTTAGTTTGTGTGCAGTATAAAGCAAAGAGTTTTTGTTAGGTGCTATTGAGTCAGGCCCAACTCATAGCAACCCTATGTACAACAGAACAAAATACTACCTGACACTATGCCATGCCCAACACTATGTCAGTGCTTCCTGCTATTCATTTCATTTTTGATGACTGATGGTTTGGGGAGTGGGCTGCTAGGTCCTTCTCTCAAGCCTATGGCACCTGGTATTCCCAATCAGTCTCCTATCAAAGGACTAACCAGGCCAAACCCTGCTTAGCTTCTGAGATCAGACAGGGTAGGATGCCACGGTGGTATGGAGAAGGAAAGATTAGGTTTATTACAATGAAGAGTCTTAGATGTCTAATTATGTAACATGGTACTTTTTAAGAACTCTGAGCTGAGTAGCACAATAGCACCAAGCAGCAATACATAGAATGTGTAATGTTATAATTTGAATCCAGTGATGGTAATGAGAGGCTGAACAAAGCAGAAATAGGAGTAGAAAGGAGTAGCAAAAGACAAATGAAGAGGTAGAATCTAAAAACACTTAAGGACTGATGGAAATAAAGGGGGAGAAAAATAAAAATAAGACCTGGAAATTTTAAGGCTAGTATATTAAAAACACTGTCAAGTAGAAAAGAAACAAGATAGTAAGTTTAAATTTAGACATGGTTAACTAGAAATGCTGGACTTTAGAGGATTCTGGCTCTTATGCATCTGTGATATTAGAACTAGAACATTAGGGCAGTCGTGGTGCTGATGTAGGTTACCTGGGTTCATTTAAATAAGGACTGATTTGCCCTCCCCCAAAGCATCAAGAGTGGGTTTTAAAAAGATACCACAAGAAACACACAGGTCTTGGTGATAATTCAGGTGGAGTGGGGCTGAGGGGGGGGGGAGGTGCAGGAGTAGGTGGGAAGGGTTGCAGTGGCAGTACACATCCACTTGTAAACTCCTTGAGCTACTTTTAGTATTTCATAGAGCCAAGTTTGAATTATGGGATGGGGTTTAGCTCAGTTGGTAGAGCGCTGCTCTGCAGTATCTGAGGTCCCAAGTTCGATTCCCAGCACCCCAAAAATGGGAGAAGGATGTGGTAATCTGCTCCCACGGCAATCCTGAAACAACCATTGAAAACCCTCTGAGGGTTGCTATGAGTCAGACATGACTTGATGGCACCTAACAACAAGAAGAAGCTTGAATAAAATGAACCTTTGGAAACCCAAGGCCTTTGAATGGGAGCATGAAGATAAATTTAACAACCAAAGCAATTGAAAAGTACTAGCATTTTCTTAATGGAAAAAATATTTTAAAAGAACTAAAATTTCAACTTCAAAAAAAGTCACATTTAGTAATAATTTATGAACTCATGAATTCTAAAGAATCTTTTTTTTAAATGAAGGAATAAGAATATTTGTGCAAATACACCACTGGCTCATAGTGTATCATTAAAATGTGTTGCTTTTCTAAAAGCGAAAATCTGCAATTTTTAGTTTCCCAAGAAAACATCAAATTCATTAACTGCATTAGGAATGATTTAAAAAAGTATTTGTTACTTTAAAAAAGTATACTTGGTTCAAGACATACATTTAAATGGTATGAAGTAGATTGTATTTGATTTGGAAATAACAACGTATTAACATCATTACTAAATCAAAACAAGATTTCTTACTATCCATCCCTATATAGCCTTAGCCTCAGAGAAGCAGTGAGCAGTCAATATAGTCTAAACACTAGAACACATACACTTAACTCATTGACAACGCACTTATGTCCTTGCTTAAGAGCATATTTACTCATTCTTTATAAAGAACTCTAAAAAGTATGCATTTGTTTTCCAACTTCACAGTAAAAACTCAATATGTAATTTAAAAGCAGGAGAAGGCTCCTACTGATGGTTAAAAAAAAAAAACAGAACATAGTGAGAATTTAAGAATATAGCAGGGTGCTGTGGCACACACCTGTAATCCCTGTGACTTGGAAGGCTGAGGCAAGAAGATCACAAATTGAATGCCAGAGCAAGACACTGTCTCAAAATTAAAACAGGTGCTGGGTGAGTAGAGTGGGCAGTTCAGTGGTGTAGCACTTGCCTAGCATGCCTTATGTTCAACCCCCAAGTACTGCAACAAAACGAAACAAAAACCCACAACTCTGAAGTACTAACAAGTATGGGCTCTAAAGCTAGTCTACCTGAGTTCAACCCAAGTTTTGCTATTTGACAAGCAAGTAATGTTGGGCAAATTACTCAGTAACTTGGTGCCTCAGTTTCTTTAGTAAAATAGAAACTATGGCAGCAACTTCACAGAGTTGTAAGGAATAAAAGATTTAGAGCTATAAACATCCTGAGAAGCCAAAGCAGTTATTGTGCTCCTAAAATCCTGGTCAAGTTTCTTTTGTTTCTTGGGCCCTGAAAAAGCCTGGCCCCAAATTGGCATCTTAGCTTTAATAACTATCTAAAGTCCTATTACCTAACATTTGTATAATGATTTCTTCTTGCCTTAGTGTTGTATTTTAGTTTGTAACTCTCTTGGTCTTGATTTTTATTTATTTTTCCATTTTATCTACATGTGTGCATAATTATTTGTGAAATTACATGGGCTTTAAAATTTTTTTAGGTTTTTTAATGAAATTGCTAATAAATAGAGTAAGTTTTAACAAAGAACAGTCTTATTAACATTTTATTAACTGTGAACTATCATTTTCCTTTAGATTAGTGCAGTAACAAAATTTTTAAATTAGCAACAGTATCTGAGTTAAGTAAAACCACCTGTTACATTAAATCAAATAGAATTTCCTCACCATTTCTGTGTGTAAGCATTTCTCTCATTTCCTCATGGTCACATGGATGAGTAAAATCAAACACACTGTGTCCAGTTAGTTCAAACTGTAAACATATTAAAAAAAATTAGATCTACATCATAAAATCATAAACACATCCAGTTGGGCTCTTAATATGTGTTTTACCTGAGTTAACCCCATGTATTTGTTCACGTTATCAGAAATGTATATCATATCACCATCATCTGTGAGCACCATAACAAAGCCATCCAGGGCTTTTAAATAAAAGCAGTTCATCTGTGCCTTCATTTCATCTTCAATATCCAGATCACCTGAAAAGTGCACAAGAGAAAAAAATAATTTTAAAGTTATACTTAAATGATGTCATGTTTAGGTAATTTTATAAAGTTTTTTTCCCAAGATACTTTCTTTAGTATCTATAAGATCTACTTTTTTCTGTGTATTTTAATTTTCCCTGTCACTATCATTTTAACGCAGTGAACAGTGAAGGCCAGAAGCTGGGAAGACTAAAATTAGATTTTGCCAGATGCTTCTCATAATTATTTAAAATAATGCAGCCAGGCAAACCATTCATAAAAGAAAGAAGGGTCATGTTTTAAAAGGCAGGTAGAATGTAAGAAAAAAAGGGGGTTGGCAGAAATACCTCAACACACCTATAGCCACCTGATTTTTGACAAAGGAGCAAAGCAAGTAAACTGGAAAAAGGATACCTTTTTCAATAAATGGTTCTGGGAAACATGGACATATGCATACAGAATAATGAAAACCGACCCACATCTCTCAATATGCATGAGAGTTAATTCAAAATAGATAAAAGATCTCAACATAAAACCAGAAACTTTAAAGGAAGACAAGATAGGCAATACATTCCATCATACAGGCATAGGAAAATATTTCCTTAATAGGACTCCAATTGCTTATGAAATCACAACAAGGATAGATAAATGGGATTACATGAAATTAAACAGCTTCTGTACAGCAAAAACAACAGAGTCAAGCAAACCCCCACTGAATGGGAAAAAATTTTCGTATCCTATACATCAGACAAAGGTATAATTACTAGAATTTATAAAGAACTCAAGAAAAAAACTCCCAAGAAAACAAATAACCCAATACACAAATGAGCAAAGGAACTGAATAGACAGTTCTCAAATGAAGAGGTCCATAAAGCCATGAAACACATGAAAAAATGCTCAATATCTCTAGCCACTAAGGAAATGCAAATTAAAACAACTCTGAGATTTCACCCTACGCCAGCAAGAATGGCCAAGATCAATAAAACAAATAACAAATGCTGATGAGGTTGTGGAGAAAAGGGAACACTCTTACATTCCTGGCAGAGCTGTAAATTGGTGCAACCACTGTGGAAATCAATATGGAGGTACCTTAAAAAACTAAAAATAGATCTACCATATGACCCAGCTATAACACTATTGGGAATTTACCCAAAGGGAGATGGGTCATCATACCACAGAGACACCTGCATCTCCATGTTCAATGCAGCGCTTTTCACAATAGCAAGGATATGGAATCAACCA